>JAGPOY010000031.1:0-35765 GCA_018983105.1 Silene uniflora | reverse complement strand
AGATTTGTGTCATTTTTGCGACAAGTATTGTCAAAGTTACCCAGGGATAATAATCGCAACAATAAACATTTTGCCTGGAGGGGTGTGTTATAGTGAGTGTGGTCGATTTGGGTTTCGTGTGAAGCTCTGGTCATGGGTTCGGAATATTCAGGTCATATCAATTTTAACAAATCTAGATATAACAAGTCAAACTTTTATTTTTATTTTTTTTCCAAAAGTAGAGTATTTGGAGAGGGTGAATTCCCTAGATAATGTTATTAACAAAAATAATTCCCTGTATATAGTCCACTCAAAAATAATTCCCACCACAATGTTTTTGTAGGTTAGGATTAATCCAACCCTTAGCTATAGGTCCATAATTGAAAAAAAGAAAAGATATCGTATAGTTAGAGAAGTTCAGAACTTCTTAATGCCTTATTAACCCTAATAAAAATAATTTCTCTCCTCTTTAGGTGACTTCTTGCAGCATAGTTTATGCTTTCATGTCAATTTTTGGATGTAGTAGTATAATTTAAAGTTGTTAACTCTTCTGTATCAGGCAAAGCGGCACTAATAATACTCAAGCTACTTGATAGGCGACGTCATATTGCTGCCCTTCTACTCTTGGTTAAGGAATCCTACAATTCAAGACTCTAAATGTTGATATAACCCGAATAGCAAGTGCTGCAATTGTTAGCTTCAATTTTTTTATTCTATTAGATTTTGTCTCTTTAATTTAGTATGCTTTTCGACTTTTTTTTTTCTTTTTTTTTGAAATAATGTAGTTAGCATTTGGCTTTATAGTTGGAATATTGGAGATGTTATGATTTTCTATTTTACAACTGGTAAATTTAGCATCGTAATAGTTGGAATTTTCGATTAGTTGTTTTTCATCACATAAGTCGTAAATCGAAGGAATTATTTGATTATGAATTTATGATGGGTAGTAGATTGTGAAGGAGATAGGGGATGAAATAAGATGGTGTGATGGCAAAATACCCACTGTTACCAAGAATTATTGTTCACTAATGTGTAATTGGATAGTGATCTGCTTGCTCGGTAGATCAAAAAATTACAACTAGCTAGCTTAGCTTGATTTTTTAGTTTCAATTAATTAATGAATTGATATTAATATATTGTACATTATCTTATTTTTTTTTCACTTATGGACCTATAGCTAAGGGTTGGATTAATCCTAACCTACAAAAACATTATGGTGGGAATTATTTTGAAGTGAACCATATACAGGGAATTATTTTCGCTAATAACATTATCTAGGGAATTCACCCATTTGGAGAAGGAAAGTGCAAAACCTCGAAGTACCATAAATTATCGGAAAAAATAAAAACAAATTTCAGCTTTGGATTTGATCAACCTGATGGACAGTTCAAAATATTATCCATGGGTCATCTTCTATTCCTTCTTGAGCCCATCAATAAGTTTCGTCCCAAATCCATAACACAAAAGTCAACCCACCCCCAAACAACAGGCGCGAAAAAACCGAAACAAAACAATCTCAAAAATTACAAAAATTGCCATCCACTTACCACGTCACCGATCCGTGCAAAACCTTAATAACCAATCACAACCTTCCTCATCTCCCTATATAAACAAATCCATTCCTTCACTCCTAACACCAACAAATTCAATTAATTCATCATCCTTCATTTCAAATTCCCCCTCTTCAACAAAAAATGGCACCCAAAGGAGAGAAGAAACCCGCCGAGAAAGCCCCAGCAGCCGAAAAGGCGCCAGCCGACAAAAAGCCGAAAGCCGGAAAGAAACTCCCAAAGGAAGCCGGATCTGCCGCAGTCGGAGACAAGAAGAAGAAGAGAACGAAGAAAAGCGTGGAAACCTACAAGATCTACATCTTCAAGGTTCTGAAGCAAGTTCATCCCGATATCGGAATCTCGAGCAAGGCGATGAGTATTATGAACAGCTTCATCAACGACATCTTCGAGAAGCTTGCTCAGGAATCTTCTAAGCTTGCGAGGTACAACAAGAAGCCGACGATTACTTCCAGGGAGATTCAGACTGCTGTCAGACTTGTGTTGCCTGGTGAATTAGCGAAGCATGCTGTTTCTGAAGGGACTAAGGCTGTTACTAAGTTTACCAGCTCTTGATTTTGTTCAATTAGGGTTTGCGTTGTGTATCGTGTTTAATAAAGTTAGGGTTAGGGTTTGGGTTTTAATTTTGTGTTTCGAGATTGGAATTAGTGTTGTTTGATGCTGAGATATTAATATTAAGACCTAGTTTGTTGTTCAGATTCTTGTGTTTCGATTAATGCTGGTTTTTGATTTGTTATTTGACTGTCCAATTCATTTGATTCTTTACGTTTGATTAAAATTAGAACCGATAATTCAAGGATGGACTGTTTCCAATTCAACCGATGCTGACAGATGTTTTAACAGTGAATTAGCTTTATTGATTTGTTTAGTTGATTGAATTCGTATTGTGTTGTAGGATTATGTTTGTGTTGTGTTCGTGTTGATAATGATATCGACAATTGGTTGTTATTTGAAGTATCAATGCATTAGAATTAGAATTAGGATTAGAATTAGAATTGTAGTGACTTTCCTATGTGCCTTCGGAATCGTTTGAAGGTGTATTAAAAATTAACTTTGCTGGTGTATATAATGTTGGATACACCGTCTTGATGCATTAGCAGAATGCTTGAAATGGCATATGATATGAGCATGAATGCATGATAGCTGAAAGTTCTGTGTCTGGAGGTTTGATTGAAATTATTGAAATTGGATATGATGCATACAAAGATTAGCTCTCTGCTGAATCCGGACTACTGGTACTCTGGCAGAGCCGTAGTTTTTAGCGTGGGTCATATACCATATTTACATCTGCTGTCATTTTTAGAAAGATTAGTTCCTAATTCTCTGATTCAAGAGCTAATACTTCGGCGTTATTGCAAAGTATTGCTGTAAATACGCAAGACAAGGGCTAAATTTGATGTTACGATTCATTGAACCTCATAAGTATGTATGCGCGCAGCACGCACACAAGATTCGTTTGTTTTTGTTATGTGTGGTGAAGTTATAGTTGTGAAACCAAGTGAATTTAGCAATTTAAAATCTCATTTATCCAATAATATGTATGATCTTAAGGTCTCATATACCTCAATTTGGCCACTGCCGCTGTCCCAGTGTCCTCGTTCGTAGATTTGTCAGTGGACCATTTTCTGTATGCAGTTTACTCTCAAGCACCATGGACTTGTCACTTCGTGTCTTTTTTCTCATCTGTTTATTTTTGCCAGCTACTGATGTTGCAGATTTATATGAAATCACAATTGTAGACATGAACTATATATACTATGCTGCAAATTACTGGTAAATATGTAAGATCAGAAATTCTGTGGGTTGAATACTTTACATCCTAATGAACACTTACGAATAAGATTGAAGATGTTGGGAATACTCGTTAAACAAGACGCCCATATCCTTGCCGGAATACTGTTGTAGAATGTTCCACTTAGCTTGCCCAGCCTCTTCAGCATATTATTTGGTGAGAATATTACTGATATCCTATTTTTTCTTTCCGATTGTCATGTTTTGTTTTCCACTTGATGACCAATTGACCATTCATATGCATTTCAGGTCTATTTGCTGGAGTATTGTTTTGCCGGGGACAAGATTTCTTAAAGCATGGTTTGCACTGCATGATCGCAAACACATCAGTTTGGTCAAGAAGGCATGTTTGACCTCTCTAGATTTTACTAGTGTCCTTAACTATGATGAGAGAATTATAGCTGAGGTTTTGAATGCTGAAGTTAAACCTATGAGGGAGCGTTTCAAGCAGTTTGAGCTTGAAGATATGGCTGCTAGAGGGACTTTTTTTCACCTAGAACAATAAACAACCTGCTGGGACTAGGGTATACAGTCGAATTGATAGAGCTGTTATAAATGAACAATGGGTAAAGGAGTTTCTTAAGAGTACTTTCAACCTGAGGGCCTCTTTGACCATTGCCCATGCATAATTCAATGTCAGGAAAAGGATGCTCATCATAATAGGAGATTTAAATACTTTATGTGGGGAAGGGCTCCTAACTTTAAGGAGGTAGTTCTCAGCCACTGGAGTACTGATCCGAGGGGCACTAGAATGTTCTGTTTGGTCGGTAAATTCAAGAATTTGAAGAAGCATTTGAAGATCTGAATAGGACCAGTTATAATGATGTGGAAAAGAATGCTGATGTTGCCTACTGTTATTTAACAGACATTCAGCAGAAATTGGGAGCTAATCCCAGGAATACTGAGTGGATTGAGGGTGAGCTGAGGGCCAGGGAGATGTACCGGGATCTTGACATTGCAAGAATGGATTTCCTTTGGCAGAGAGCTTAGGTGCACTGGATGAAAGAGGGAGACTATTATCTGATCCTGAGGAGATCCATCAGGCTTTTATAAGTTATTATATGGAGCTTTTGGGCAAGAATAGCAAGCTCATTGAGGTAAATAAGGAGGTGATTAGAAAGGGGAAACTAGTTACTCAAAGCATGAGTGAAATGCTTTGCAAAGAGGTCACTGGAGATGAAATCACTGAAGCCGTGTTTAGGATTCATAAGGATAAAGCAGCAGGAGCTGATGGTTTTACTAGTGGTTTTTGTAGAGGTGCCTGGGATATTGCTGGAGTGGAAGTGATTGAGGCAGTAAAGGATTTTCTTAGATCAGGAAGAATGCTCAAACAGCTTAATTCTACTATTTTTACCTTAATTCCTAAGGTGCCTAATCCTAACAGTGTTGCCAACTTCTCCCTATTGTGTTTTGTGTACTCTGTAAGTGCATTACTAAGGTGATGTGTGGGAGACTGAATAGGGTTTGGCCTGAGATTAACAACCAAAGCCAAAGTGCCTTTATTCCAAAGAGGCCTATCACTGAGAACATATTAATCTGCCAAGATTGGTGAGGATGTACACAAGGAAGATATGTTCCTCCAAATGTACGATGAAGATTGACTTCTTATGATACGGTGGAGTAAGATTAAGTTCAAGGGACGCTTGAAGGATCGGGCTTTCCTGATATGTTCATAAAGTGGATTATGGTGTGTATAACTACTACTTCATATTCTATTGCATTAAATGTGGATGTTACTGGCTATTTTAAGGGGAGAAGAGGGTTGCGGCAGGGGGATCCATTATCCCCTCTGCTTTTTACCATTTGTATGGAATACCTGAGCAGGCTGTTGAAGGTGGTCACTAGTAGGAAGGAGTTTAAATTTCATCCTATGTGCAAGGCTACTAGACTAGCTCATTTATGTTTTACGGATGATCTTCTGTTGTTCTGCAAAGGTGATAAGGATTCTATGGAGCTGCTTCTTAGAACTTTAAAAACATTTTCATTATCTTCTGGGTTACATATGAATGCCAGCAAGTCAGAAATTTACTTTAATGGAATTCATCATTCCCTTGCCTAGGCAGTGGAGGCAGCTTCTGGTTTTAGGGATCGTAAGGTTCCTTTCAAGTATTTGGGGTTGACCATATCTCACAAGATGCTGTTCAGAGCAGATTGTTCTACATTTTCATTGAGAATAGGGCAAGGAAAATCAAGTCTTGGGGATCTAAAAAGCTATCGTATGCAGGAAGACCAACCTTGGTGAAAGCTGTCCTGGGTAATATTCACAGTTATTGGTCTAGAGTTTTTCTGATTCCAGTAAGTTTGATTTATGAGATAGTTGCTATTTGTAGGAACTACTATTGGGAGGGACATGAGAACTATAAAAAAACACCTTTCATTTCCTGGCAGAATTATTGTAAGGCTAAGAAGAATGGTGGATTGGGTTTTCTTGACAGTAGGTTGTGGAATGCGGCCATGCTAGGCAAGTATGTGTGGCGGGTTTCAAATAAGGAAGACCATCTATGGGTTCATTGAGTCAACCATATTTATTCCTACCAGTGGGTATAATTGGCTTATTGGAGAATCGGAGGCGTGTAGATGGGCCAAAGTGGTGTGGAATAAATTGAATACACCAAAGCATTGTCATATAGCTTGGTTAGCTATGTTGAATCGACTTAATGTTAAGTTCAGGCTGCAGCAGAAAGGGATCTGTAATGAGGATCTATGCTGTATTTGTGGCAGGTCTTCTGAGACAAGAGATCATCTGTTTTTCTCTTGTCCTTATAGCTCTGAGTGCATCAATAATCTGAATGCCAGACGGAAGCTAAACATACCTTCTGAGCAGACCTGGCAATGGGGCGAGAGGAAGAGCATGCGAAGTAATGTAAGATGCAGCATTCTCTTTGTTGTCATTATAGGTTTATATTATCATGTATGGAGAGTTAGGAATGAAAGCTCACATGAGATGTCAGTGGTTGTGCCTCGGATGCTTGCAGAAGTCGTCTTAGTTGGCGTCAAGGAATGGCTGCTCCACATGGATCATGTTGTTGTTGTTGTTGTTGTTGTCTTTGTCTTTGTTATGGCTATAAGTTGAAGTACCATAGTCTTTTTTTGTCATCTGTTGGTGCAGTTTGTCTACAGCAATCACTCTGGCATTCAGGCAATTTCACAATTGAAAGACTCGCTCTTGCCTTTGTGGCTTTGTTAACCATAATCAATATCTGTGCAGTGCTGACATCCTGTGTTTGCAAGTGATTCCAACTGGATAACAGTTATTCCTCGCAAAATGAGGCTTTTGTTAATTCTACTTTTTTTTGGCCTGGCTGATTTTTCTCAGTATCTTGACTGATTTTTCTCATCTGTTTATTTTGCCAGCTATTGTTGCAGATTTGAATGAAACCCCAATCATGGACAAGAACTATATATATTATGCGGCATATTACTGATAAATACAGACTACTTTCGAACACCTGGTAACAAGATTAAGGAAGTTGGAAATAGTTGTTCAACAAGATACTCATATCCCTTTCCGGAATCAGCATATAAATTGGTGAGAATACTACTGATATCCTATTTTTTCCCCTCTGATTGCCATCTATCGTTTCCCACTTCCATTCATATGCATTGCAGGTCTATTTGCTGGAGCATTCATTGCCAGGCCAATATGTCTTGAAGCATGGTTTGTAGTTTGTACTTGAACATTCTATAGTGTCGCAAACACATAAGTAGGGTCCAAAAGGCATGTTTGAACTCTCTAGAAGCTGTTGTACCATTTTCATCAGCTGGATAAACAAAGAAGAACAAGCAGAGCTAGACATCTCTAGCTTTTCTAGTATTAAAGCTTTCGGTAATCCCTCCTTTACATTGTTATCCTTGCTGTATTCTGTTCAGCTGAAAAAGTCGAGTTCATATGCTTCAGTAAACTATTCAAAGCTCAAAAATTTTCTAAGATTGTATCCTGATTATTTGCTTATTTTTTATTTTAATTGTCAAAAATTGTGGTTCTGGCTGTTATTAAGTGGTTTTAGACTTTTAGTTACACTTTGTATAGAGCTTGAGTGTTTTCTGACTGAATAAATTGACCTAGTTTGTCTACTTTTAACATTCGTTTTCACTTCACCACAGAAAAAAAAACATGTATGCAATAGGCATAAAAGAATACTACAAATACGGAGTAATATTTATTGCTATAAATAAAAAATAATGGAACTGCAACTGTGCTACTTCTCCATATGACTAACTTTGTTGATGAATACTATCGACTGCTAATTCTATGTTGATGAATACTATCAACAAACATATATTTATTCTGAACTACTGTATGATATAATATTAACTTGTAAGGGGGTGGAGTGCCGCAAGAAGCTTCGACGTTTTGAAGAGCTGAACAGCATTTGGAACTGATTGAAATCTTCCTGAGTCATCCAGAAGGAATGGAAATCATTGGTTGTCGGAAGGAGTAGAAGGGGAAGATGGAGGCTGGCTTGGGAATGGGAATGGGTGTGGAAATCGATGGGGAAAGTGTGGATGTAGGGGAAAGTGAGGTGGGAACAGGGAGTGATGGTGTTCATGGAACGGGAATCTGTGGAATGGGAATCGGAATTTCTGGTCATTGATATCGGTGTTGATTTGTTGCTCATCGTCGTTGTTTACTTGATTGTCGGAAGGGGTAGCAGGGGAAGATGGAGGCTGGCTTGGGAATTGGAACGGGAACGGGTGTGGAAATCGATGGGGAAAGTGTGGATGTGGCAGGTAGTTATGATGTGGGATGAATGGGTGATGAATATGATGGTATCCATGGAACGGGATTCCGTGGAATGGGAAGTGGGTTTTCTCGTCATTCATATCGGTATTGGTTTGATAATACTCGTCATAGTTGTTCTCTTGGCTGTCAGAAGGGGTAGAAGGCGAGGATGGAGGTTGGGCACTTGGGAATGGGAATGGGTGTGGAAATCGATGGGGAAAGTGTGGATGTAGGGGAAAGTGTGGATGTGGTAGGAAGTGATGATGGGGGATGAATGGGTGATGATGCGGTCCGAAGAACCGTCCTGGGTGAATGCCAACTTCGGACTGATCTTGGGCGAAAGCAATGGCAAAGAGCAAAGGTAAAAAGATGAGAATTCCCTTCATTATGTTGTGATTTGTGAAAGCTATTTCTCAAGAAATTGATCCGATGGTTTGAGTTATGAGATGTTGAAGGAGGGTTACGACTTACGAGGTATTTATACTAATGTATCGGAGTTATCTCAGACAACATCAAACTCTTAATAATATAATCTAAGATTAATCTTGTTAAACTAGAGTTCTAACATAATACAATAAGTTTAGAGGTAAAAAGAAGCAGTTTGTGTCCTGATGAAAAACTGTAACTTTGCTCTACAGTTCATCTTACGTATTTCGCAGGTAGAATTCTGTTAATACCCTGATATCAGTAACCTAGTTCTGGTGCAGTTGTAATTCTTGAAATCAATATTTAATTTGGTCATGTCAGAAGAGAAAGATTAGGTATGTACTGAAGTCCTGTACAGACAAGGACTGTTACTAAGCTAGAATACTAATCCAATCCAAATTATGGTTAAACTAAAGACTCAAGGACTAGTGATCTGAGTTCAAGTTCAGTAGCATTAGAACTGTCCTTGTAACATATTGTACTAGAAAGAAAACATAGGGTTTATCTCGAATAGTAAAAATATCGAAGATTACTGTTTCAGTAGACTCTCGTCTGAGACAGTATAAGATGCATGGACATGTTCCACTAGGAAAGCAGGAATACATTCCTTCTCTCTCAGGGAAATGGATTTAAACAAAAAATTATCTTGCTGTCATGCCTGTCAATGTGTGTTTGTGACCCTTGAATTGTCCATGAACATTATGCTATCAGTGAGACGATCAGTCGATCACACATGTGAAACCAAGTAAATACTCGAGTACTGCTCACTTGATAATAAGGTTTGTTGGCTGGTGTCATATAAGAGACCGTCTCATTTGATAAAATTCCTGTATATCAGGAAAAAGCTTCAAATTTTCATTTGACTGCTGTTTTTGTTTTCTCATGATATGTTCTTCGTAGCTTTTCTCAGTTATACATCTCCTTGTTGGTGTTGTGTACTGTCTTGCAAGTTGGGCTTTCGGTCTACCCAAATGCAGAGTAAGTATCTCAAAATGCTGTGAGATTCGTTTCCTTGGCTTTGGAATATGATGGGAATCTGGGATATAGCAAAATGACTTACTAGATTGTCTGTGCTTTTCATAAGACGAAGCATCAATCAGAAAATGCAATTATGCAATTTACAATGCAGTTTTCATTATTTGAATCACCTTGAAACAAATTCTCAAAAACACAGGCGCAAGACTGCGTAAATCTGATCTCACTGCCCTTTCTTAAAACATTTGAGTAATTTCTACCTGTAACTATAAGCTATAATGGTATAAAACTTCAGTTTAAGTTCTAGGTCATGAAATGTCAGTCTTAGGTTCAGTGGTGAATCCAGAAAAATTTCTTTCCGGAGTCTTATGATAATATTAAAGCTACTTTTACTTATTTGCCTAAATTTTGGACAAAATACACAAATTGGATGCTTACATTTGCATGCGCCATTGCTCAGCTGTGCTCCATTATGGTTGGTACCCTTCAAAATGCTTTCGTAGCAACCTGTAAAACACAATAAGGTGTCCTGCTGCCGATATATAGTACCATGATTCTTCTCTATTTCTGTATATGTGATCATTAATTACTCTCCAGACGTGGTTGTTTAGACGGAAAATGAAATTACAGAATACAGTGTGTTGATTTTAGTCTGTTCTTTTGGTGAGATGTGAATTTCTTTGATGTCATTGAACTTTTGTTGAGTGTAAATTTGATCTTTAGATCCCTTACGGTGCAAACAGTGCCAGGGAGTTGTGGTAGTTGAATTCTTGTGTGGTCGATAGCAGTATGACCAAATTCCCAGAATCCCAGCTTTGTTTTCGGGTCTCAGCACAATTCCTGTATTGTTTGTTCATGGCTCCCCTTTCTGCAAAAACTCTGTTTTATTTTTACAAGCCACAAAAACTTGAGTGGCGGATTTCGTGAAATCCCATACAGACAGTAGTTATATACTTTGAGTTACATTTTGGATGCTTTTTCCTAAAGCTTGATGGTCATAGTGTTAGTCGGAGAATCAGAATTTTTTTTGGGACATTTCATTCCCAACCAACTGAAATTTCAGTTCATTGGTTCTCTATTAAGTTTCACGGTGTAAACCAGTGGAATTACCGCAGTTCATAGACTACAATCAATTACGTTTGATGCTTCGCTGCCACTTCATTTTCACCGGTCATGAGGCTTTGATAAATGCATGGGTTCCTAAAGGATAAAAAATGCTGAACTGATAGTGTCGTTGACCAGCAAACCAGATTCTTAAGTTTTGGGAATAATTCATAAGTTGGTGTTGTCTGATAATTGCATGGAAGCAATTATATTTCGACTCAGACGATTACATAATTGAGAGTCTCAGGATTCTGCTTCATGATCTTATCGAGTTTTGCCAATGGTTGGTGCGAACTTGCATCAGCTCTGCCTTACGTCTACAGCTCTTGGCTGTAGAGTACCAAATCCAGGCATTGCTCTCAATTCTCAAACGTAATAGTAACTAATTTTACTGGAGTACATTGTTTAGCTAAATAGTGGTTTCCGGCTTTGGTCGGATTTTTGTTCTTCAGGTGGTTTGTTCTTGGTTCACTGAATCCCTTAAAAAGGTACCATGATAATGTCCTTGGTTGTGTTTTTTTGTTATACCTTTGTTTAGAAAAGCTCTTTGATTCATGCTGTCATGCCTGTTAATGTATGTTTATGAATTATGACCCTTCAATCGTCCGTGAACATTATGCTATCAGTGAAACGATCACACATGTGTCGAGTAGACGAGTTCTGCTCATTTGATAATAAGGTTTGTTGGTTGGTGTCATATATGAGAGTCTCATATGACCCTGGAAAGACCATGATTTGTTTTTGACTAAATCAGTAGTTTAATGTGCAGATTTTACTATCTTTACCTCCTAAATTTCTAATATGGTGTTCTTACAAACACGAGCTTTCTGAATGTCCTCTTCCATATACTTAATAAAAAGGTTTACAATTACTTCCCATATCGATAGTAAGTTCTTACCGTGTTTAAACACATTTTTTCAAAAAAATTCCTGTATATCAAGAAAAAGCTTCAAAAAATTTCATTGACTACTGTTTTTTTATTTTCTTATGCCATGTTGTTCTTTGTAGCTTTGTCTCAGTTATACATCTCCTCGTTGGGGACGTGTACTGTCTTGCAAGTTGGGCTTTCCGTCTACCCAAATGCGCAGTAAGTATCTCAAAATGCTGTGAAATTCTTTTCTTTGGCTTTGGAATATGACAGGAGATGTTGAAACCAGCCCATTAATAAGGAGATGTTGATGCTGCTTACTCCAGTTGCTTTCTGACATGCTCGTCCCATTTGCAGCAGCCGCCGTATCTTTTACTCCACAACAACATCAGAGCTTTAATCCCAAAATGATTTACGGCCGGCTGAGATGCAGGTAAATTTATAATCAGATAATATGATCAATGTCGTCAGTTCCACTTTATCTCAGTATACTGCAAGGTTATGTTATTCTTTTGCATAACTAATTTGCAAAGTTGTGATCAATTTTATCATGCAGCCTTGGAGCCATTCTCCAATGCAGCTGCTTTGCAGGTTGTTCTCAGATATCACATACCGTTACCACTACGGCTGTCATCAGCGCCTGTTGTTATCGGTTCTAAGTTCACGGTCTCTTCTTTTCGGAATAGTTTTGATATAGTTCTGCTATTTTCTAAAGCCGTAGTCCTTTCAAAAATGATTGAATTGGTGTATCATGGCTTCTCTGACTGAAATGTTAGTCTTAGATTCAGTGGTGAATCCAGAAAAATTTCTTTCCGGAGTCTGTATGAAAATATTGAAGCTACTTTTACTTACCTAAATTTTGGACAAAATACACAAATTTTTAGCCTTCCTGTGTCCTGGGACCCTGGTGCTTACTGCTTACACTTGCATCCACCATTGCTTGGGCTATCTCAGCTGTGCTCCATTACGGTTGGTACCTCTCAAAATGCTTTCATAGCAGCAACCTGTAAAACATTTACACAGTGGCCACAGTATGGTGTTCTGCTGCCGAGATTTAGTACCATGATTCTAATCCTGTGTGTGTGACAGTTAATTACTCTTCAGGCGTGGTGGTTCAGACGGAAAAGCAAAATGTTCCTGGTTTTTCCCCAAAATATTAAAAACAGACAATGCTAGATTTCGATGATAGATATTCTCTGTTCCTATGACTGTTTAATACAACATTATGTGGATGACAGACAGGAATGGATAGCACAAACGTTTACGCTTACATATCAGTCATTGCCCTGCTAGTTTGCCTCCCTCCTGCAATACTGTTAAGTTTGCAAACCTTTCAGACATTAATTTCATGCACCTTGTGACCTCAATTAATGCAACATTGGTTTAAAGATCCAATTGCTACAGTTGGTTTACGGAAATTTTTATCTCAACTTTTTTTGAATCGGCATGTTTTCCACTTGTAGAATCAGGTAATAGTCGAAGGTTCACTGGTTCAGTGTAAGTTCACATTGACACCCTTCTCCAACTCGACACTGAGGAAAAAATAGGGTAATCTGTACTAATATCCTGGTTACTTATCACATGTCAGTCAATTTTCGCACATTGAAACAGCCCCTCAGACCGTCAAGGTCTCCTAATATATACCAGTATAATGTTGTAATTTCTACAGTTTTTGTCAAAAAAGATGACAGTGATATCTCTCATATTGTGAAACTGGCATATAATAAAAATCGGATGGAGCATTAGAGTAGCGCAATAGCCAATAAGGCTTTGATTTACAAATCCTTCAATGTTCTTCTAAGAGTTGCTCAGGTTGACGTTACGTTCTTAACATAAGAGAAACTGATTTCTTAGCAAGTTTTCGTCAATATTTCTAGCTAATGTCTAAATGCCTCCTGCAGGTAGCTACAAATACTCCAGAGCTAGTTGCCCCGATTACAAATGCTGTTGGGAATGTGCGGAAGCGAGTAGTCGTCATTGGGTTCTCCATAGTCTTAATTACACATGATTTTGGCCAAAGGTGGGATGATTGAGAAGATACATTGAGGTTATAATAGCTCCATTGAGGTATTAAGGGATCGGTTGTCCTCATATGAATAGAGTGAACTTTCTTTTCAGAAACATGTGTGCTACCAACAATACGTCTGTGAAAGGTTTTCGGAGTGATAACAAAGTCCTGCATTGAGTATGGAAGGAGTATTAACAGGTTCTCATATCAACACAGTATGCTTATACTCTGGAACTGATAACTGATAGAACGGTCAACGATAAACATACTGAGATTTCACATCTAACGATGAAATCATCTTGATTGAAAAAGGGTAGAAAAAATTGAGACGGAAGGAGTACAGCAGGATAAACCAAACAAACAGAAGCAAATGACCACAGTTTTCGTATAGAGCAAACGTCAAACAAGTCTTGAATTGGTTAAACACAAATACCAGTCTGAGAAAATAACAAACTAATTGCAGAAGCGGAGTTGAAATTCCGAATAACTCATGAATCATGATTCCATAACAAAAACATTCTGCAAGGCAAGCATTGTTCAGCATTATGCTACAATCCTCAACTTACAAATGCTTCTACTCGGCATCTTACAACTGCTAGAACAGTATACAGCCAAGGTATCAAAAGAGAAATGAGACGATGAAATTGAGATGGAAGCAGTATCGAATAAATAAGATAAACCAATGCCAACAACAACAATTCAACAAAGAAATTACGATAAAACATTGGGGAAACTGAAATTCATATATCATAACTTAAGTAGCAATCACAACACTTCCGCATTACATAAGTCAAGAATCGATCAGAAATCGACTCCAAAACAACCATACCACTAAACAACCAACGATACTAACTAAACTGAAACCTTCTAATTAGCTTACATACACAAATCATACGAAATCACACTTATGCAGCAGCTTTCTTTGGCGATTTGGCGGCCTTGGGAGATTTCGGCTCCTTGGGGGACTTCTCAGCGGTCTTCTTAGGCAACAGAATCGGGTTAATGTTCGGCAACACTCCTCCATGAGCAATGGTCACTCCGGCCAACAGCTTTCCGAGCTCTTCATCGTTCCTAATTGCCAGTAGCACGTGCCTTGGGATTATCCTGTTCTTCTTGTTGTCACGTGCAGCATTTCCCGCCAATTCCAAAACCTAATCGGCAATATAAATCTCAATTAATCACCATTTCTCGTTACTATTATCAACAATTACAATAAATTTTCGAGTTTTCGAGCAAAATGAGCTAGGAATCCAAAACCTAATAATTTGTTTAGGTTTTACATTCTTTGTGACGGTATTTTAATCAAAGATAAATAAATGATCGGGAAAAAACAAGAGTATATATACGTCTTAAGAGAGCGGAAAATTAAAATTAAAGTTGAAGAATAGGAATAAGACAATACCTCAGCAGCAAGGTACTCAAGAACAGCAGCCAAGTAAACCGGAGCTCCAGATCCGACTCGCTGAGCATACCGGCCCTTCTTCAGGTACCTTCCAATACGACCGACCGGGAACTGAAGACCGGCTTTGATGGACCGGGTAACTGACTTCTTCTTTGGACCGCCGGCTTTCCTTCCTGCAGCTCCCTTCTTCTTTCCTCCGGTTGAATCCATTTTCTTCGGTTGGTTTAGTGTGTTTGGTTGGTTCGGTTTATTTTGTGAGTAGTGAGAGAAATGGATTGTGAGTTGTGGTTTGGAAGGAAATGTGTGTGGGTATATATAGTAGGTTGGTTTTGGGTGGTGAGATTTTGGAAGGCACGGATCGATGACGTGGAATGTGAGATTAGATTAATCGACGGTTGCGGTTTGTTTTAGGTAGAGCGATCCGTGTTTTTTTGGATTGACCAATGAGAGAGTAGTTAGTGTTTATTTGAGATTCAGTACATGGTTGAATGAGTTTTGGTTCATGGTTGAAATTGGGCTAGGCCACAACTTTGCTATTGTTTGGGCTAAAATGAGTAGGTATCCTCTTCATTTCTTTTTCTCGGTTTACTATTCATTCATTCTCGATACTAAACTCATACGAGTACTATGTTATTTTGCAGATGCGATGTCAACTAGGTTAGATGGTAAATTATTGGAGACGGTGTTGATGACTTGGGTTCAAAATCCCGTCAAACCTTGTAGATCTATTTACACAAAAGATAAATATATACTATTTTATTTATATATGATTTCCAATTACTTGAAATGTTGGTCTTTAAATTATCAAAAGATTGAATTCGAACAATTAAAAATAAATAAAATGGTGGGGAATGTAAAGGATCCTAAAATTTTAGAGACAATATACTTATAAAACATTAGCTGGTATCATAAATTAGGATTCAATGAAAATGCTAAGAGATGACTATTCAACTTAAAATTTAACACAAAAACTTCTGAGAGACCGCCTCTTAATAAATTATTGAGAGACGACTCAGTTAGAGAATTTGGATCCCAATTATACCATATTATGATATGGTAAGTTTTATTAATTTAATTAATTTAGTTAATTAATAATTAACCTATTCTTGGCAGTTCCAAACTAAATTCCTAATATTACTCCTCAAAATTATCTTATTTCCTAAAAAATGTGTACAATATTATTCCACAAATCTTCTCCGCCTCTCCAACGGCGTTGTTCATTCTATCATTATCCATCACATTTTCAATGAAATCGATCAAGGTTTGTGTTTTTTTATTTTTATCTTCTCTGTATTATTTTGTATATCGAACAATTATGTGTATTGGAAATCATTCGTTTAATTGTCGACGCAGTAGATGAGATTCACCGAGAAACGGTGATGACTATGGAAGGACATGACAATTCGTTAGAAATACAAGGTATTATTAACTATGATGGATTCCTTTCCTATGTTTTCAAATTTTGTTTATAAACTAATTTGCTTTCATTGCGATTTGAAGCACTGGCGATGATGAACGTTATTGAAGATGATCGGGCAATACCGTCTGAGAAAGATGATTTCATGTACGATTTAGGCGTCAGCAGTACAAAACAGATTTATAGCGGTACTAATTAGGTGTCAGCAGTACAAAACAGGTTTATAGCGGTACTAACTAGGTGTCAGCAGACCAAAACAGGTTTATAGTTGTACTAATTAGGCGTTAACAGTACAAAACAGATTTATAGCGGTACTAATTAGGCGTCACTAGTACAAAACAGATTTATAGCGATACTAAGGAAATCTAATTTCGTTCAATATAATTGACACATTTTACTACAAATCTAGTCACATGTTATACAAAACAACGATTTCAAGGTACTAAATTAAAAAGGGTACACTAAGCTATATTACTGTACCAAGTACGAAATTAACGAAATTAGATACAAGTAGAGTAAATAGATACAAATGACAAAGTTCAAGGTACTATCACACAACTACACTATAAACCTCTATTAAGGTACCAATACAAAACTCATGAAAAATGGTACAAATCGTTTACTTATGTACTAAACAACAATTTTAAAGGAACTAAACTAACAAGGGTACACAAAAGATATATTCATGCCCCAAATACGAAATAGAGCAAATGAAATCGTTTACACAAGGGTACAAAACCCTATCAAACTAGTACGATATTCATAGAAACTATATAAAACTCTATCAAACCAGTACGATATTTATACAACTATACAAAACCACATCAAACTGGTACGATATTCATAGAAACTATACAATACCCTATCAAAGTGGTACGATATTCAGACAACTATACAAAACCCAATCAACGCGGTACGATATTCATAGAAAACAATTGAATTGGGTTTTGAATTTTTTTTTTTTTTTTTTTTTTGGGAACAAAATACTCTATTATACAGTTGAGTCTTTTGAGTTGATTTGCTTTAAATTTCCTTCAGAAATCTCCGCGCAATATCTAAACTAATTTCGGTTGTTTTTTTTTTCTCGCTCTCCTAGTTAATGGTTAAATGGATCCGGTACAATTCAAATAGAGTTGTGTGGGTCGTCTCTCACTATTTTAGTGAGAGACCGTCTCTGAGGAGAGCTACTGAAAATTTAATTAAGATATAGTAATACATAAAATGTTCATTCGTTGTTTATGTGTACTCATAAACAACTTATTCTAGGTTTTATAAACAACTTATAACAAAATTTATCAACTTTACTGGATCCTAACCCTATTGAATACCCCCACAATTATGTAGCAAAATACAACGTTAAGTCCTTTTACCACCGTCGCCGACACCACCTCCTTTCACGACACCATATACTCTACCATCAACACCACCATTGTGATCCTTCACTAACATCATTTGTAGTAGCAAATATCTTCACTTTGATCGACCCCATTGTCTCCTTCCACGGTACTTTGAGCTGAATTCTTATCTCGACTCATACATAATTCTATATATAGCCTTTTAGTATAAAAAGAACATCAATTCACTAGATGTAACATAGTTTATATTTGAGTTAGGCCAACTAGATGGCGGGCTTCTGCCCTTTAACCCTAAGCCGGCCCATTAAAGGACGGGATATTGGTGTACTTGTTTACAACAACATTTTATATGATTATTTTGTAGTATATGATGGGGTACTATTTCCAAATTTTAACTACTTGCTTTAATTTCCAATATATGTTGAATCTCATGCACGTCCACCTTAGTGAGATTTAATCTTCATTCCCATATTCCACAAACTAACAACGAACCAACCAATTTCAATAACACAATCTCATGCCCCACAGGCCATAATATTATATTTGATTCATTTTACTTTCGTCTTCTTAACCAAACAATCTTTAATAGAGTATAACATTTAAGAGTTGTCTCTTCAAAACTCACAACTTTAACTTAAAACCTCATATAGTTCTATAAACACATGTAGCTCTCTTTCTTTATTCAAACTTAGGACCAACGGTGAATGCCTAAGACACTCACCGGCCAAGATGTTTGGTCTGGTAAGAAGGAGATTTATTAATGCACCTAATAGGAAGCTTGAAACTTGGGAAATATAAAATGTTGTCATTTCAGTTGATCCTAATCAATTTGGAATTAAAGGTTGAATGTTATTCTTGTAGAAACTTAAATGTGTTTTGACTTGGATGGATATCTAAGGGAATTCAAGAGTGCTAATGTACGGTTGTTGTTTACCTGTTTGGCCTGGTGTTCAGAGATCAACATTTATAAGTGAGCCAGATGTCGACACTGATGATGAATGGTTACGCGCATCATTGCATCAATAGATTAGGAAGGATGCGATAGTAGGGGATCAGAAACAAGAGGTTAGACTCACTTTAATTAGAACCATCCTACAATAAGACTAGTCTACTAGAACATTTACTATATTTTCAAATGTTTTAAATGGGTCGTGGACACACTAAATCGACGATATAAACCCCTAAAATTGCAAAGATCGAGACGATCCTCAAAATTGGGACAGTATAAAACCCTAAAGTAGCCAAGATTGGGACGGTCACTTTAGCCAAGATCGAGCGACCGCTAAGCTAAAGTGACCACCTCATATTACACAACAATTTTTTATTTCAATTTTATTTTTCTTTAAAAAATCAACATATAGGCATTAAGGGGTCGACATTGAAGAGGGATAAAATAGCGAATTTTCCGATCACTTGATTTATACGCAGTCCTCACTCTTCAATTTTCCCTCTCTACTCACGCTATATTCTCTCTCTTCCATTTTTACCGCATTTTCCGATCACTTCGCTCTCTTTTTCACCATGGTAATTCTTCATCGATCTCTATATCTCCGTCTTTTTTACTGCTGAATAATTTTGACTGATTTTGAATTTTAATTTTTTTACTGTGGCTGATTGATGTGTAATTTAATCGTAGTTACTTTTTGATTTAGCTAAGATTTCAGAGAATTGTGGTTCTCTGCCAATCATATATTCTTGATTTAGTTTACACCTTCCCGTTCCGATCATTTGTTTACGTTTTATATTCATTGCGAGGTATTTTATTCAAAGATAAACAAATGATTGAGACGGAGGCAGTATTATTTTATTTATAATCCGATTATCGAATTGCTGAGTACAGTTCATATACTTATACCGCCTACGTGTTAGAATTGTCTGCGGATTCATGTGATTATTGTATTTGATCAATGATTGATTAGCTGAATTGAAAATGATTATATCAAGATTGTGCATTTTAACAATTGACTTGTTTATTTAAATGATTTTACCTGTAAATGATACAGTAATTAATATAATTATACCGCTTTCTTGTTAGAATTGTCTGTGGATTCATGTAATTCTGGTATTTAATCAGTGATTGATTAGGTAATTGGAAAATGATTATCAAGGATTGAGCATTTTAATAATTTAGGTTTTAAGCTCGGTATTGGTCTAGGGTTTGCACTTAGGTAGTTGTAAAGCTTCGTAATTCGGTTAGCTGTTCAACCGAGTAGTTTAAACTTTATAAGCTAGTGATCATCGGGTAATGTGGAGTGTTCGGTTGCAAATCACCTTGTATTAAGCTCAGTAATTAATGGAATAGAAGAGGAACGGAAGCGATAGGAAGAGATGATTCATTTTTTCAAAAGAGAATTTCAAATAGTAGCTTAGAATTAAGCTTATGTAACTCTAGGAAGAAGGATAAGCGAAATAGAAGGTATAATTATTAGTACCCCTTCTCATATGTTTGGTGCGTGTAAGATTTGATGTATGGAGTTGATAGGATATGAGATTTGGTAGTCCGAAATTCTGACTCCAAAATCATGCTAAGCTGGATCATCAGGCAAGTAAGGATGTCCATTTTGTCAACCATTTCAGAGTAGAACTTGTGACATAGTATGCAAGTATGTACTTTTTAAGCTTCAATGTCAGCCTTTCATTGTTTCACAATAGTATTGTCCATTTAGATAATGAAAATGTGTGTACCTTCTATTATTCCTAGATAATGTAAATGCGGGTTTGTTTAGTTTTATGTCAGTTAATTGGTTCATGTTTGCTAGAGATATAGTGGAATTCAGAAGTTGATGGGAACTCGTATGTAATAGACAGTGGCTTTTGCCATAGTATGAAATGGTGGTGTTGACAGCGAGGGTGCGCAGACATAGCTCACTCTAAAGAGGTTCTGAACTGCACTGTCTTATGAAATGGTGGTGTTGAGTTGTTGACAGCGAGGGTGTGACAGACGTAACTCACTGTAAATAGGTTCTGAACTTCTGAACTGCACTGTCTTACTCTCTCTGAAGGGCTGTTGGTGTATTTGTTTTGACTTAGTTACTGTCTTGTGGATATACTGGTGTGCCTTCACTGTCGTTCATCTTTCACTATTCAATTTGATCCTGTTCTCTTTTTCCTGCTCAATTAACAGGCTAATGCAGCTTCTGGGATGGCTGTGCATGATGACTGCAAGCTGAAGTTTCTGGAGTTGAAAGCTAAGCGGACATACCGCTTCATTGTTTTCAAAATTGAGGAGCAGCAGGTAATTGTTGAGCAGTTGGCATCACCAACTGACACTTATGAAGACTTCACTAAAGCACTTCCAGCTGATGATTGCCGCTATGCTGTTTTCGATTATGATTTTGTGACAGAGGAGAATTGCCAGAAAAGCAAGATTTTTTTCATTGCATGGTAAATCTTTGACTTGCATTTTAGTTACTTCAATCCCTTTTATAGTTACACAAAGGTAGGTCATTTGGTTACATTTAACTATTTGCAACTAGTCTACAGAAAGACAGTCTCATGTTTAAATAATGTGAGCTAATCACGCATTCACTAATACGATGTATCACATTGACTCAATTAGAAGTATCCCACGTAGATGCGTCTTAGTGTGAGACTTGGCTATTTTATGAACATCCGCATGTTTAGGACTTTAATAGGTGTCTAATTGTCGAGTGTACGGCTAGACGTAATATGAAATGTCTAAGTTACATCGCTAATTTGGGTGCTCTTTGACTTTGAAGGTCTCCTGACACGGCAAGCGTGAGAACCAAAATGCTATATGCAAGCTCGAAGGACAGATTCAAGAGGGAGATGGATGGCATTCAGGTAGAGTTGCAAGCAACTGATCCTACAGAGATGGATCTTGATGTATTCAAGGACCGAGCACGTTGATTCAGCTCACTAGTGATGGGCATGTTTTAGCTTTCTTGCATGCTCTTTCCAAACGTATAAAGAAAGTGGCATTAATAGTTTGTCGATGGTGGATGCCGGCTGTTATATTGCTTAAGTTGTCTGAGTTTGACCTTATTAATCTTGTGAAGTGTGCCTATCTAGATCTATATTCAACATTTCTATCATCACCGGTGGTGAATCTATTTCTTTGAATGATTCTGGTTTTCATGCTAGTATAGTACTCTGTGGACAGCACTATTTTGCTGGCTTTCGAAAAACTACTGAACTTGCTCATGGTTTCTTGCTGTAAGAGTTTTCCGTGTTATGAAGGCAAGCGTGATTCTGTGAAAATGTACTTGGGACAACTTTTTCTGGGGAGCATTTCTTATATGAGATAGAAATGGCTGGTATCTGTTTGATTACGCATTCCAAATTTCCAGACTCAAGGCTGTTTATTTTAGTTCTTTTGTTGAAATTTGAATTCGATTTGACGCCATCAAACTTTTCTCAAAAGTTTTTAGATCCCTTTATTCTGCGACTAGTGCCAGGGAGTTGTGGCAGTTGAATTGTTGTGTGATCAATAGCTAGCAGTATATCCAAATTGCCAGCGCTTTGCCGCTTTGTATTCATGTCTCCGCACACTGCCTGTATTGGTTGTTCACGTCTTCCCTTTCTACAAAATCTCTCTTATTTTAACAAGCCATGTAAACTGAAGTGGCGATTCCGTTAGATCCCAAATTCCCAATCATACACAGTGAATGTTTCCACCCTTGAGCTTGATGGTCCATCTGTGAGTCTGAGAATCTATGAATTTTCGAGACATTCCTTCTCATCCAACTGAAATGTAAATCTGTGAAATGTACGCTGTTTTAGCTACTAGCGTGCACATCTTAGTCAACCTGTGGATAACTTCGCGAGTCTTACTGGGTAGTTTAAATGGTGAGTGAAACTATTATTCAAGCACAATCAGAAGTGGATAATTGATGTCAAAATAGGCGCCTTATGATCGAACAATGGGGCTTGATTCACTGCCACTTTATTTTTATCAGTGACGAGGGTTTGAGATTCAGAATAGAACCTGAAGGATAAAAAGTCCCGCATCAGTGACCAGCAAACCAAATTCTTAAAGTTTACGCAAACAATTCTTAAAGCTGGTGAGCTGACATAATTGTGTGGGAGCAATTATATTTCGACTGAAATGATGGTACGAATGAGGCTCATGATCTTATTCATGATTTTATCGACTTTTGAACAAAGATAATGTGAACTTGCATCACCTGTATGTTATAACAATCCTTGGCTGTAGAGTGCACATTCAAGGAACTACTCTCAATTCTCAAACGTAAATACGTAGTACTTTCGGTTATATCTCCGACTGAAGTGCAATAATACTTTCATTTACCATACAACAGGTTCTTAATTGCAGTCTGCAGGAGTGCAGGACCAGTTCCATTCTTAGTCGAAGTTCCATCAACATTTCTTTTACAAAGTCCAGACTTCAGAGTTTCAGAACATTCCAAACTCTGAAAAACACTTGAAATCATCGGACACCAGCAGTCTAGTTCCGCTCATCGGAAATAACAAGTGAATTGCACAACTGATTAGTTAAAACTCATTTCAATAGACTAACTCAAGAGTCAAAAATTGCATAACAAGACTGAAAGGGTTCAGCACTAAGCTGTGATGCTCAAAATACAGTATGCTTATTCTTCAGAACTGATAACTGATTGAACATCAAAAGAAAAGGTGTCGATAAAATTGAACCAGAATTCACCAGAAAGGAAACATTAGACATGGAAGATAACTGAAGTTTATATTATCATAAACGTTTTCATTCATAACACTTCAGCGAATACAAAAGACAAGAATCGATCAGAAATCAACTCTGAAATAAGATAACCATCAACTTACGAACCATACTACCTATTCCGAAAACCTAATTAGCTTACATACACAAATCACTTAGAAATCAAACTTAAGCAGCTTTCTTTGGCGATTTTGCAGCCTTGGATGGAGACTTAGGTTCCTTGGGAGACTTCTCAGCAGTCTTCTTTGGCAACAGAATCGGGTTAATGTTCGGCAGCACTCCTCCATGAGCAATTGTCACTCCAGCTAGCAGCTTTCCGAGCTCTTCATCGTTCCTTATTGCAAGCAACACATGCCTTGGGATAATTCTGTTCTTCTTGTTGTCTCGGGCCGCATTTCCCGCCAATTCCAAAACCTAAATCACACAATCGAAAATAAATTAATACTCCGAAAATAATTGAGACGAAACAGTAATATATTAGGGAAAAAATGAACAAATAATCATTCATTTGAGTTTTATATTCGTTGTGAGTAGTGATTTAATCAAAGGAAACAAATGATTGAGACGGAATGAGTCAAAATTAAAGGATAAAAATGAACAAGCACTATTATTATTTCAATCTCAATCATTTGTTTACGTTTTACATTCATTGTGAATTAGTGAGTAGTGATTTAATCAAATGTAAACAAATGATTAAGACAAAAGGAGTCGAAATTAAAGTTGAATTGTATATACCTCAGCAGCAAGGTACTCAAGAACAGCAGCCAGGTAAACCGGAGCACCAGAACCGACACGCTGAGCATAGCGACCTTTCTTCAAATACCTTCCAATACGACCAACCGGGAACTGCAGACCGGCTTTGATGGAACGGGTAACGGACTTCTTCTTTGGACCGCCGGCTTTCCTTCCTGCTGCTCCCTTCTTCTTTCCACCAGCAGTATCCATTTTCCGATATCGGGTTTGGGTTGGGAATGTTTTGGATGAGTAATGAGAGGGATTGTGTAGAGAGAATAGTTGAGATTGTTGTGGGAAATGTTGAAGGTGAGGAAATGTATTTATAGTGGGAGGGGAAGGACACGGATTGATGAGGTGGATTTTGGTGTGGAAGGAATCGACGGTTGAGATTGAGAGATTAGGTTTGGCGATCCGTGTGTTTTGAGATTGACCAATGGGAGAGTAGTGTGAATTTGTTTGAATTTCATTTTATCCCGCCTTTGTTTTCACTCTTTTTCAGTTGAAATTTTGGCGCTTTGGCTCTTATGTTGAAATTTCGGATTAAGGAATACAAATTTTTAATGAACATGAATATGGTATATGATCACTCGATGTAATAATTTTGGAATTGAGTTTTCTCATTTTTCAACGAAGATTTATTATTTGTTTATATTTATTTAATAACTATGAAAGATGAGAGACTAAGTTAAATTGATTTCGATGTAGCTTCATGTTAATTTCTCATTTTGTATTTGAGATTAGGTCAATGGATTAAGGAATACAAAAGAACACTAAGATTTGGTTTATCTTAAGTCTTAACTCTTAACTAGTATTTTGATGATGATGAAGACATTTTGGTAGATGAATATGAAGTTTGAAGTGGCAGAGTCTATATATGTACATGTGTTTGACTTCGCAAAAGGTATCACAACCGTTACTACAACAATCATTGGATATTTAAAATGGAAAAGGGAGCGGTCTCGATAATTTAAATAAGATTGTGTTTTGGATAATGCTTCTAGTTCTAACTATCAATTTTTACGAGCAATTATTTTGAAAAAAGTTTTATGGTGACGGTACGGTAGAGAGGGGTCATGCATTTTGTCGGACTATACCCTAATACCTTGTGGGCTCCCTTTATTTGATATCATGTCTCGGTGAAATTCCTTCTCTTAGGTTTCGCATTCACGGGGGACGTGCATACTCCTGATGTTTGATTATATTCAGTACATAACTGGGAAGGCTTGTTAGCCTTGGCCAACCAACAATGATTAGCCGAAACCTCTATAATGATTCTCATTAAATCATAACAAGCTATTACAAACTACCCACTTTTAATACATTTTCACTGCGAATCAAGGAAATCATACATCAAGGGATTTGATCCAATATTCATGACTACGTATGATTTTATGTCTAAGTCAAAAATATAAAACGCATTTTCATCTGGCTAACAATTTCCTTCATCGTAGCATAATATACAGCCTCAATTCAAGCATTACTCACCTTCATTCTTCTTCATCTTTGACCAAGCGTACAAGGAGGCTAACATGAATGAAAAAGCTTATCCTCGGCTAATACTCTCTCACATCCACTATATTTTCCCTATTTCCATTTTCGGTTTTTCTTTCCTATTTCCTTTTCTAGAAGATTTGTGTGGTCCAAATTCATTTGCAAGTAGGGTAGTGTGTTTTGTGTGTTACAAATTCATTTTCCTATTCTTTGTGAAAATAGAAAAGAAAATAATACGATGGATGGGAGGGAGTATGAATAATGGGCTTATCCTGGTAGACAACATTTTAGTATACTCATAATGCATGAACACATTGATATGAGTTTCTGGATATTTCCAACATAGCAAATAGTTTTCATCTTCACTTGAGCCCAAAAGAAATAATCTGCCTTTTAATTGAAAGGCTTCTTTAGTGATCATCCACGTTATCAAGTTATGGTTTGGAACACACCATGAATTCCACACCTATTTATTCCAAGTTACATGTGCCTCCTTCTTCATGTGCCGGTTATAGCCACATGTGACTGTGTACCCACCAGAATGGACAATCCAACGGCCTAACGAATACCCTTGCTTTAACTTATCTTTTGCCTTGCAAATGGCCTTCCAACTCCAGTTGATGCCACCTTTTCGAGAGTTAGAAGACTAAATTTCCACCTTTATATATATATATGGTTCACGAACTTAATCCATAAACTATGTCGTTTATTGTATATCCACCAAACTAGCTTACCTAAGCTTCGACCTCCTTCACCTTTTAGTGAACATACTTTATCCCAACTAACTTTAGGAGTTCTTACACACTATGTTGTGTCATCCCAAAGATAATTCCTACACGTATTATCGATTCTCACAAAACACCTTTAGGAATGACAAATATATCCGCCCAATAATTCTACAAAGAAGACTGGCCAAACATAATTCACTAGCATTAGTCTTTCAGATTAGGATAGTTTCTTAGCACCAACTGACTTGGCCTAATCCCATTAGCGACCTTCTCAAAAAAGACTAAACATTGCGTTATGGTCAGCTTGCTAACACAAATGAGAACTCCTAGGTATTTGAATGAGATTATACCTTCTCTAAAACAAGAGACACAGAGGGTGTCCGTCTTAACAGAAGGATTCACCCCATTAAAGTAAATTTTTGATTTCATATATAGCATTTATCTGTAGGCTAGTTGCTACCGAAAATGTAGCAAAAGCTTTAAGGGGGTGTTTGATTAGAGATTTTGGAATGAATTGGAATGAGTTCAATACATTTTAGTGTTTGGCTGGAGGAATTTGGAATTGAGTTAAATATCCATTGGATTCTAATTCCATTCCAACCCCTTGGAATCTCATACCCATGTATACACCCAAATTTCTAAATCCAATCCACCCTAATACTATACTCAATCCATTCCAAAATCGAACCAAATACTTGTGAGCGAGTATGGTGTTCTAACTCCATACCTCTTTAGAATCACGGTCCATTCCGATACTTTGAACAAACGACCACTAAGTATAATCCAATGGAGCCAACATCACCCTTAGAAAACAGTAAGATGAGAGATCATCAACAATAACACACGATATTGTGAAAGCTTAACATGACCACATAATGGATGGAACTTGAATTTTATTGTACTAGTGACATGGCTAAGTATTCTACTGAGATATTTCATTGTTAGTGTAAACAACAGATGAGATATGGACTCTCCCTGACTTAAACCCTTTGCCCCTTAAAGTAACTAAAGTTCATGCCATTAAGCATTAGTGAGTAAGAAACAGATTTTACACAAACCATGACCCAATTTATAATTTTGGCAGTGTGAACAATTATATGCTTTAATTTCGGGATTTACAATTAATCAAGTTTGAGTTCTTTACGCCGGATTTGCTTCGATTGTAATCTCCTTCTCTTTACTCTTACCTTTCATTAATTATTGCTTTAATCACCATTATTATTGCTTAATATCTGCCCTAATCTTATGCTAATTAATCTTATCGCTATTATGTCGCATCTTAGTTATTCACATGTTATTTGTAGTTTTATTACTATGAGCATGAGTAGCTAATTCTTAATATGTTAGGATGAGGGAAGCTATGGTTAATGCATGATAGGGTAGTAATTTGTTCAGTTAATTTGGATGCTATAAATCGTTTTATGCAATTTATCGTGATTGGTTGATTGAATGCACGCAGGAGACCAATTGTTTAGTTAACCACGACCTAGATCGAAAGATTGGTAGGGAAGACTTGCATAGATTCGATAGGTGATACCTAATTAGGACGAAAGTCAATTAGAATGACCCTAGGGCGATTAGAGACCGAAAGGGTATAATCGTGGTTTAAGGACCGAAAGGCGACGACCACGCTCTTTCTAGCTATAGATTGACCGAACTAGTTAAACCCGTTAGTGCAGATACTGTAGTGGACCGAAATCCTGGCATATTCCCCTCTCATTCTGATATTTTCGTTATTAGTTTCTGCTTTATTTCTCTTGTTTAATTTCTCTCTTTTAATCTCATTAGTTTAGAAAATCAAATATTAAACCCCCCCAAATTGTGACCTAGACAGACTAGTTTTCGAACAATAGTTACCTCCCTGTGGAGATCGACCCTACTTCCGCTGACTGCATAGTTAGTTGACCTAGGACTTTATTTTTGGTGTAGTACGACCGACATCAGTACCCTTCTGATTTGTCACTTTGTTCATGATACCCCTCTTTTTAAGGACGTGTCTATGGCCTTCGAGGTTCAATATTTGTGCCTAGTATGCCCACTGACATTACAACTTTCGTTATTATCCTACATTTGAGAGGCAAAACTTCATCTAATGATTCTTATATAATTCCTAATCACTTATCCCAATGACTTGTACTCCTTATCACAAACACAAACCAAAAACACTATACAACGCTTATTCCCGAGTACTCTCCATTAACATTCTTTTTTAATTCACCTTCATCATTTTGAAACTAAACAAATTAATCTATTACAATATCTTCATCGGGATATCTTACTTATTGTTGATTATTCATCAACATCAAAGGTATCTTAATCATTATAAAATGTATGATTTTTTTTTTTTTGAAAAAGATTATCAATTTTTTCATTAAACCAAAATTAACATATATATTGTAAACAACAGAGGTATTTGGTGCAAACTTTATTTTTTTAATAAAGTTAAAAAACTAATTTTCCCGCCAAATTTAGTTTGACCTTAATCAAACTCTGTTACTTCTAATTTAACGTGCATAACCCAATAAGGGTACCATAGTCACAAATATTGAACCTCATACACACATTTTACAAAAGAGGGGTAACATGAACAAAGTGACAAATTACATGGGTGCCATGAGAAAAATCTGTTGATTTTTGTTCCCACCCGTATATGGGTTGGGGTGGTTTGGACTGGTTAGTGGACCAAATGCTTTTAAATTCATTGAAAAATACATTGTTCATGGGCGCTTATATTGCAAGCCGGATGGGTCGATCGGGTATAATTGTTTGGCCGTTTGGGATATCCTTGATCAAATGTACGGTTCTACCTTAAACTCATGTGGAAGAACGATTAATTCCAACCACACTTTCTTAAACTAAACAAAATAAATCAATCATCATTATCCAAATTGTTGCACTTGTTTAAAAAAAAATGTCAATCTCTTATTCGCTATATTCAATCCGAGCCGTGTCTTTAGCTTCATGTGTGGGCCAACGAGAGTCAAGTGTTCTTAGTGTTTTTGATGAAAATGGATAAACGGTCTTATTCTACACTTTGAATTATAGAGAGTTGAAATTATATTATCGTGTTGTAGAATGAAGATGGTAAGACTACCCTCGAGGCCTTGATAAGTTTTTATGCAGTTATTAAGGAACGATAATCGGAAGATGAGTGTTTGTCTAGGATTCAAGGAGGGTAACAAAATTGAGATAAATGACTCTCATGTACGGAGTGTACGACTATTACTATTCTTATCCATATTTTACCCTAACCAAAAGTGTAACAAGAGGGCGTTTGAGAATAAGGTGGTGAGAATATATGAGGTCGTAGGGAGGGTGAGGGGTATGATTTATGAGATGGATGAGATGGAGCAGCGTGGTGAAGTGAGGGAGAATAGTAGTCCGAGTATGGTGAGGGGGAGGGAAGGTGTGAAGCGAGGTAGAGGGTTGGTTTCGAATGAGATGTTAATTAGTGTGGATGCAGGTGTAAAGGAAGGCGGAGGGATGGGGATTGGTGCGTTGTGTAGGGGTGCTGATGGGACAATGCGGTGGGCTTGGGAGGAGCGGCGTAGGGAGGACTTCGCGGTGAGGGTTGCGGAGGCGGAAGTGGTTCTTGTGGGTATCCAACTATGAAGGAGATAGCAGCATCGACATGTGCGGGTGGCTAGCGATTGCAAGGAAGTTATCGAAGCGCTTCAAGGACATAAAGTTAGTCATAGCGATTTTCATATCGTAATTGTTGAGATTTTGTTTTTAAGTATTGGTTTTGATTCTATTTCATAGTCATTAGTTAGTAGAAAGTATAATCGAGCAGTAAGCTAGCTCATTCATGTACTTTGGGTAATGGTAATTCGTAACCTGTTGGCGGGATTCTTCTAAAAAAATGTGTACTCCGTATAAGAGTATTGGTCAACTAAAAAAATGAAAAATATTGTAGCGCAATTATCTCCCGCTTACCATAGAAGCAAAATATTTCAAAGGGACGCCAAAATTAACATACCGCCATCGGCGCCATGTCACAGATCCGAGCAAGACTAAATTACCCAACCACAGCACTCCACGTACCCCAAACCACACTCAATTCCTCCTTTACTTCAACTTTATATCCCAACCGTTGATTACCTCCATTAATCAACGGCCCATAACCACACATAAACCTCCACGTCACCGATCCACCCCAATACCTCTAAACCAATCACAACACTCCCCCTCTCCCTATAAATAAACACCTCATCTCTCCCTTCATTCCACAATCCACACCATTCACATTTCACATCTTCCTCACAATTCAGAACACAAAAAATTCAATGGCACCCAAAGGAGACAAGAAACCCGCAGAGAAGAAGCCGGCTGAGGCGGAGAAGGCGCCAGCGGAGAAAAAGCCGAAAGCCGGAAAGAAACTCCCGAAAGAAGCCGGAACCGCAGCAACTGGAGACAAGAAAAAGAAGAGAAGCAAGAAGAGCGTGGAAACCTACAAGATCTACATCTTCAAGGTGCTGAAGCAAGTTCATCCCGATATCGGAATCTCGAGCAAGGCGATGAGTATTATGAACAGCTTTATCAACGACATCTTCGAGAAGCTTGCTCAGGAATCTTCTAAGCTTGCGAGGTACAACAAGAAGCCGACGATTACTTCCAGGGAGATTCAGACTGCTGTGAGATTGGTGTTGCCTGGTGAATTGGCGAAGCATGCAGTTTCTGAAGGGACTAAGGCTGTTACTAAGTTTACTAGCTCTTAATTTGTTTGTTTTGGTTTCGAATTGGAAATGTTAGGGTTTCGAATTGGTAATTGTATTTGATGTTGGTAATTAGTATCGGTATTTGGTAATGTTTTGTTTTGTAATGATTTGAATTCGATAATTAAGCAATGAAAGTAATTAGTTCTGGAAAATTGTCTTCAATTAATTGCTCTTATTGGCGCAAGTTTCTCATAAACAGTACATGTATTTGTTTTAATTTTATGAAATGTTGATTTCCGTCTTTGTTCCCGGTTGAAAATGCTGATTATCGTCCCTGAGGCGGAGTTTACAGTCGAAAATGTTGGTTTACTGTGTTACAGACTTTCAGAAACTGATGCTGTTCTATTTTATTGTCAGTGTTCTCAGAACGATTTCACATTGCGATTTAATTGTGAACGAATTCTGCAGTTTACTGATTATTTTTTTCTTTCGAGTTATGATATTTACATCCTGTGTTAATGAAATTGTTAGCAAGCAATTTGAACTGTGTTATCTGTTGCATTCCAGTGTGCTTCTAGCACTTGTATTCAATGTTGCTAAACTCTGAGTGCTTTTCATTGTCGCTGCTGTTGTGAATTCTGTGGCTTCCTCGGGTTTGATGAAGTTTCGAACAAACTGTGAGGACTGAGTGTCAAGTACGGAGTAGTTGCTAGATCAGTCACACTATCGATAATGGAAGGAGGAAATTTAATTGAAGAGGCAATGTGGCCATGGTTAGATTAGTCGATTAGGTGATCAAGTTGGTCTGACGATTAATTAAGACGATTGAGCATATTAAATCTAATCGTATTCTGTAATTTTACTTATGGAGCGATTTCTCAACAGATTTGTATCGACTTATCCCATTCATTGATAGTTCAGGACCTTAGCAACAGGAGCGATGTTGGATTGTTCTATGACGACACTGTAGTAGACAAGCGATAACAAAGTCCGAGCACAAAATTAGAAATAATTGGTTAGTCCGTCGATATTACTGTATAACACCCTTCCTTACCTTTAAAATTAACCCATACAGCACAAGTCCTGAACACGCATACTGTCGATACTGATATACTCCGTATTAACCTTTACGTTGATAAGATCGAGTTTTTGTTTTATTGTCTGTGAATCTGTGATAGAGTAAAAGGGTGAGATACCCACCTTTATACAATACTGTACTTTAGAAAAGACATGAGTAAAGACCTCAACAAAACACTTCTTATACTCATATTACATTACAATTTACGACACAATATATAATCACATGGTACCTTATCCAAACGCAGGATCGTAGTATTATACTACAAACAAGATGAGAAAATACATTTTTTATATATCATACATATTACGTAGCCTATGATTCCTTATTCAAACACACCTAATTACAAAGGCCACACGAGGGAACCCACAGCCGGAACTAGATTTATATTACACTATGACACAAAATATAACATACGGAGTATGTTTCCATAATTCGCGATGCCATTTATAATCATGAATTCATGATCTTCGTCAAGGCAGGTGATCAGATAACGGCGACTTACAAGGTGGTATGAAACATTTAACCGGTTGCAAAGCAATGGGGGGTTTCTTCTCAACCGGGTTGCTCTTTACATTCGTTCCATCTTTCGGTACGAATATTTGGGTTTGCCTAGCATGGATTATTGGAGTAACGAAGAGCAATAGCGTAACTAAGAGGAACGAGAGAAATATTTTGTGATTGCTTGAATTTGCCATTTCTCTAATTTTTTTACAATGTTGATAAGGTTTGCATATCCAATTTATACAGGTCATTTATCAGTGGCGGATCCAGAAAATAATTTTACCGGTGTCCCTTTTCGATGTATTATTGCATCGTAATTTTTTTCGTACACCAGACAAATTCATTAGTAAACACGCCTTCGTTCTCGTTCATTTATTTACCTTTTTTATTCTTTGTAAAAGGTATTTTAATCAAAGATAAACAAATGATTGGAACAGGGAGAGTATGATACTGTGAAAAGTATGTAAAATTGAAAAATAACAGTGAACGTAAGCAAATGAAGCCGATAGAAAATTATAATCGGAGGAATTTTCTTAAAATGGATTTAAAATTTTAATTGAAAAATGAAAAATAAAGTAATTTTATTGATGATTATGAATTATTTATTAATGGTTTCCTAAACAAGACTAATAAAAGATCTATTATCAAAAAAGTAAATTTTATAAGGGTTTCAGTATAGTATTCTGTATTTCGTCCGTCCCGACCAGTAGTTTACACTTTCGTAGGAAAGTTATATTTCCTACTAATTTCAAGTTGCTTTTGATTTGTTTTTAATAATTGTAAACTCATTTATCTCTCCTTATCTTAATAATTGTGTATTCGTATATAAAACAATTGTAAACTATTAACAAGAACGGAGAGAGTATAAATTTGGTACGACTTCGGAGTATAAAAAAATGCAAAAGAGGATGATTTTAGTTATCCGTAGACCGTTGTAGCACTTCAATATAAGAGTACTTGTATAGCTGTACTCCTCCATATTTATTTATTTTTTCATTGTGTATGGGTGAGATGACTGATGAGTGTCAAAGACAGAGTATGGTGTCCCACCTCAAGTTTTAGGGTGTCCTTTCAAAAAAATGTCAGATTTGACTGAACTTTTCTTTTGGGTTTGGGGTGTTCTAGGACCCCAATCCTTTGTACATGCATCCGCCACTGTCATTTATGATGCTTAAGTCAAGATGAGGTTGCCAACATGAATGCCAAGATTGATAGGCGCCCGAAGTTAAGAACAAGCACGAAAATATATGAAGGAAAATGAAAGGCCGCCAACGGGATGACACTCAATTTGGGCACCACCCTCTCACATAGGGTGAGTGGAGACCCCTCTAATTAAGAATCCATGTGAGAGGGTGGCACCCAATTTGGACGTCACCCGGTGGCGCCTTATCATTGTATGAATGCGGGTTGCTGTCTAGCAGGTCAGGCTCGTCACCAGGTGGCGTCCATGCCACAGGTTCTTTTACAGGTCCTGGAACACCAGAACCAAATTTATTTTAAGTATTTTTCCAAAGTGTTAAATAAAAATAGAATAAATTTATATTTTTACGTAAAAATTGGTTTTATGTTTCTTTAGAATCCCAAAAAGAAATAAAAATTACTTGGATTCGCTACTAAATTACAAATTGCAAATTTGTGACTGGTCCATGATATATTAACCTTACTCAAGCCGTCAAGCTACCACACACACACTTGTTAGAGACACTATTATCCTTACGTTGATAAGATTGAGTTTTTGTTTTATCGTCTGTAATATATAATAGAGTAAAAGAGTGATCGTATTCACCTTATACAATACTGTACTCTCAACAAAACACTTAGTTCTTATATTACATTACGACACAATATATAACATTATAACATGTCGAGTACGAGAGTTTTTGTAGATATAATCACGAGATACCTTATTCAAATTTCAAACACACGATAATTATTTATATATGTAGTGTATTATACGGAGTACTACTCTAAACAAAGATGAGAAAATACATGTTTTATACATCATATTACGTAGCCTCTGATTCCTTATTCACACACACCTAATTACAAAGGCCACACGACTGACACGAGGGAACCCGTGGCCAGAACCTTTATATTACACTATGACACAAAATATAACGTCCATAAACATCAACTTCGCCAAGGCTGGTGATCAGATAACTGCGACTTACAAGGCGGTAGTAAACATTTAACCGGTTGATGAGCAACGGGTGTTTTCTTCTCAACCGGGTTGCTCTTTACATTTGTTCCATCTTTCGGTACGAATATTTGTGTCTGCCTAGCATGGATTGTAGGAGTACCGAAGAGCAATAGTGTAACTAAGAGGAACGACAGGAATATTTTGTGATTGCTTGAATTTGCCATTTCTCTATGTTTTTACAATGTTGATAAGTTTTGCATATCAAATTTATACAGTCATACACTTCTATTATGTCAAGATTGATAGGCGTCCAAATTTATAGTGTCATATACTCCGTATTATGTCAACATTGATAGGCAGCACGAAAATATATGATTGCGGCCTAGCTTGTCAGGCTCGCCACCAGGTGGCGTCCATGCCACAGGTCCTTTTCCTGGTCCCGGAACACCGAAACCAAATTTATTTCGAAGTATTTTCCAAATTCTAAGTAAAAAAAGAATAAATTTATATTTTTATGTAAAATTTGGTTTTATATTTTCCTTGGAATCCTGAAAAGAAAGAAAATTTCTTGGACATTATTTGTTCGGAATCCCCAGAATTTTGAAAATCGTGTATTATACACTTCAATTTGAGCCACACAAATTTAAGACTGAAATCGAATTGGGTAAACTCCTAAATTGACTCCGATCACGTGGTAAAAAATAGCCTTCTGAAATGAGAATTTCTAATATACTATTGCCATGGGCCGTATTAACAAAAGGAGCGAGGGAACAAATAAGTAACACATGATTATTTTCGAAAGATAAACCATACCTCTTTTTACTGAATATACAAATTAAACACCAGTCAACTTTCATTACATGACCTTATAATTCCTTATATAAACACACAATAATTAATCCTGATTAGTTTTTATCGTCGACGTTTTAGTAACTATCGTCGACGTTTTCAATAAAAAAGACGACACTATCCCTAATCTCTCTCTTCCTCACAAAACACAAAACACTCATCCTCGCAAAATCAAAAAAACACAAAAAAACCCATCCAAATCCCCCACCCCGCCGCGCCTGCCACCACGCCCCGCCTGCCACCCCGACAGCTCCACCACGCAGCCACCCCGACAGCTTCACCACGCTGC
>JAGPOY010000030.1:0-28548 GCA_018983105.1 Silene uniflora | reverse complement strand
TTCCTTTTGTCATGAAGTTCTATATGAGGTGTCAGTAAACTGAAATATCTTCAAGATTATAGTCTATGTACACAATCTCCGTCGTATAAACAACTCAAAGCTACATATATGTATATTTTCCTTTTTGTTGTAAAATAACTACAACTAGTAATTGGCCAGCTGGTAGCCTGACATGTGATAATCAGTGATATCATCTTGCATTGCAGTGTTCTTTATGTGAAGCCTAAACCCAGGATCCCGCTCCTCGTCTACTCGAAAAACACTTCGACTCAATTAGTCAATTACTCAATGGTACAAAGGAAGGGGGGACGGAATAAAAATCGTAGAAGTTTACATGCACCAAAATAATGTCAAATCTATATTTTCTCACCAAGTCACAATATAAACTAGGTGCAACTTTATAATATTATATTCTCCGGAAAATAGTTATTTTCGAAAAATCAAACATGACCAAATTTAGATGTCTCAACATATAATTAAGAACCAATGGTCAAAGTTGACATCAGTTGACCACCACAGTCAAACCAACGTGGACAATAAATTTGTAATAGAGACAGTAAAAATTTAGATAAGGCAGAGTTACACATACATCGAACATTTTGTCGTGCATCTCTCTGGTATAGTAAATGGTAATCATTTTCTCAAAGAACATGCGGGGAGTGCTTTCCATATTCTTCGAAAATAAGTTTGCCCAAAGCTCTTCAGCCTCCTCAAGTCTATCTTCCTCGGACAAAGCATTGAGTAACGTGTAGTAGCTTCCCATTGTTCTCCCTTGACCTTTGCTCAACATCCATTTAGTCACCTACACCCCATGAGCAATTAACTTAATCAGAAGAAACTATTCTCTATGTGAATTTAACACTCACACCGCTATACAGAACAGCTAGTACCTGGATCACTCTTTTCCATTCCTTCTCGTTCTCCAAGATCTTCAAAGCTTTCTTCACTGTAATAAGAGGGAATTCTAACTCCCAAGCAATAAATGCATCGAGAGCTCCGTACACTTCTTCTTTAACATTTGAGAGACCCTTTATCTGCATCATTTAATTAGAAAATTATGTTGAGATTATAGCTATGTTACTCCGACACTTCACCTAGCTGCCGTGTCCCGTGTCCGACACCTACCTGTCCGATACCGACACGACACTTCGACACTTCATTTTAGACCAAAAAACAGAAAAATTAGCACAAAATAGCAGTATTTGACACTCGACACGTGTCAGACACGACACCCGTGTCGGAGAGTCAGGGTAACACAGGATTATAGAGATACTCAGCTAAGGGTATGCAGTTTTGTTACTCTCTGCCTATGACTAAATTCTATTCCAGAAAAGCCAGTACTTTCTACACGTCCGTTCTACACCGGGAGATCCAGCCAGCATTTTTGGTGTACAAAGAAATGCAGGCCAGCACCATTCTAAGGGAAGGAAGGACGCAAACCTACAAGTGCTACAACCAATCGTACACAGGCCATAATCTCAACCAATAGGCCAACACACAAAATTAAGCATTCAAATTGTGGAGGCTCTTGTTGCTTTCGGGTGGAGCGTCAACCATTAAGTTGTCACTTATACTCAACCCTAGAACGGCTAGAATGGTATTCCGTACCTCATTTAACCCTATAAAGGATTGCATCAACAAGCTTCACTTTCACTTCACTATGAAGAAGCAAGTAATGCAGAGTTGACTCAAAGAGCCAAGACAAGCAATGTAATCTAAAAGCGAACCAAAATTGACATACTGTTCTATCCGGAAATGCAAATTCTAACACAGAAACAAAACCAGAACATCGCTTAACCACCAAAATAAGTTACAGGATAAACACCATCTACCTAGACACCAATCTAATCGATTCCAAAACAAATGTAAACATTTGAATATCAACCATTCAAACTGAAGCTTCAGCATGACTATTTCATAGGTCCAACAAAAACCAAATTGGTTTTGTGTATGGCGGTTTTACACAAAGATTGGGTAAAATGGGTCCAAATGATAAGGAAATCATATGCTCATATAGCGTAAAAATAGTTACTAAAGAACCCGTGTTACAATATACTTCTGTAAGACCGTCTTGCATAAGTATTCGCATTATACTAATAAGTTGAAATTGAATGGGAGAAGATAAGACAGAAAAAGTTACAGAATCAACAAGCTTATTAGACTTAGAAATAGTCCCAATCCTCTTTTGGGTTTTCCAAACTCTTGGGTATCTGGGTCTTGGACCTTTTAATCCACACACCTACAATATCATTCAACACAACAAATTAAACCCAGAATTTAATAAGAAAAATTAGAATAAAAAATGGTGAATAATTGAAAGAAAGTTAAGAACTTTATAACTTACTATGACATTTCTTGAGCTCTTAATGTTAATAAGAGGGATGAATTTTAAGATTTGGGGTTTTATTTGTGGTGGGTAACTTAAAGTAAGCATATTTGAAGAGATATAATAATTGGAAATCTGGGAAAATTGGAAGAAATTCAAGGTGTAACTGATGCTCAAAAGTTTAGTTGTTTATAGCAACATAAAAATCTGGTTAGTAGTGATAAAGCAAAGTGTGAATTTTTGAGAGACCTTATAATAAATTTAAGGTAAATTTAACAAAAATAACCCAAATTTTATCAAGTCCTATACGAGTACAAAATTTTCAACTTAAATAATAATGATCCATATTTGCATTTTCGTTACAAAAATATTTCATTATTTAATAAAATTACATTTTTAGCGAATAAGGGATGTTGTTTTGAAAAATAGTTTAATAAATCTTTAAAACCTGATATAATGTAAAAAAAACAAAATCTAATCAAATCAATTTTTTTAGATTTTTTGATATTTTCTGAGAAAAAAAAAAGGTTTGCTCTTTAAAGTTTGTTCGAGAAATTTTCTATTTCCACAAATCCTCTTTCGTTCATTTTGCTAATGTAATCTCATATCTAGTACGAGTAAATGAATATGCATCCTCACAAATTTTCCCTCCAAAAAGAATCTTTTTAGATAAGGTAACTAATAATAATTATGTATACATTAACTAAGTAAGGAAGCTAATAATTATAATAATTTATTTCATTAAATTATTATCTTTTCATTAAAATTAATTTTTTCATCAAATTGTATTTTTTTAACTAACTCTAATCTATAATTTTTTAATTAAAAAAAAATTGTATCAAACTATGAATTACTAAATATTTGACTGATACTATTATTTGAGGAAAATAACTTGACTCATACGGGGTATAATACAAAATTATAAACCATTTTCATTACTTTCGAGGCAAAAAATTGAGAAAATTTATAAATTGGAATCAATAGTTTTGCGGTATAAAAAATTATTCTTTTATTGCTTTTTCACATACGGACTTTACTCTTACGCATACATTTTTTCATTAAGTTTCCATGCTCTACCCTTTTCCTAAATCTAAACAAATTAGGTTTTCTATGAACCATTTTCCCTAAAATTAAAACTTAATTCTTCTAAAACTTGAACAATGGATTACAATTATTCAAGTTGTTCAATTAATGAATTAACTATTTTGTTTAGCAATTATTAGAAACTTGTTTATTTTTTATTTTTTATTTTGTCCTAAAATTAGGGTTTATAATACTTAGATTTCTTCAATTTTGTCGACGACATGTTGGTTTTTGGTTGTTGGACGTGGTGTTTGGAGCAGGGGTGTGGTGATCGGAGTAGGGAAGGGGAGTAAGAGGGAAGGGGGTGCTGGAGGGGGGAGTGTGAGGTAGGTGCACAGAGCAGGGAAGAGGAGTGCGGGGTAGGCTTAGGCGCGGTCGTCGGTGCTCGGAGGGAGGCTGACCGAGGTTGGCAGGCGTGGGGTCGGCCAGAATAAGGGTTTCCGACGAGTGGAGTGACAGGTGGTGGTGAATAGAGGTGGGTGGTGGTGATTTAGTGGTGAAGGGGAATTAGGGAAGGGAGAAAAAAATGATTTGGAAAAGGATGAAGAAATGACAAGGGTAATAGTGTAAATGACGTATGTGAAAGAGTAAAATCCGTATGTGAAAAAGTAACACCGTACGTTTCAACATGCTACCAAATTCTCTTAATTAATTTTCAGTTTCAACTTTTATTTCTCAAAGCAAAATGCATTGACGAGAAAAATTAACAACTAATGAGATACCACTATTATATACTTCGTATTAATTTAGTAGAAAAAAAATAACTCCATAAAACGTGCATTTAATGCACGGGCTCTAACCTAGTTTTACATGGTACCGTTAGTCCGTCACGTGAATGAATGTTCATTATTTGGCGGCTTTCTCATCAGTTGAGTTAATTAAAAACTAGTGTAGATGCCGCAAATTTGCGGTATATAATATATAGATGTTTTGATTTTAGTTATTATTTAAATATTTTAAATTGATACATCATTAATTTGTCATATAACTCATTGTATTTTGATATGAGAAAAAAAAAAGAATTATAAAAATCAAGAGATTTTGGTAAAGTTATAAAATGTGTTAAACGAATTTTTTTCGTTAACATCAAACTAATAATAATAATTTATCTCAAATTATGTTAATGTTTTTTTTTTTTTTTACGAAACTAATAATATCATTTCAAAGTTTTAGTTCATACAAAATGTGTCAAGTCATTCTCTAATATATAATGATGCATAATATATAATGATGCATAACAAACATTTAGAAATTCACAGTTTAGAAATTATAGTGAATTTATCTTATATATAAGAGATTTTGAAGAAATTATTATTATTTGATTAAAAGAATATATTTTGATGAAATCGTTATAATTTAAAGAAAGAAGTTTTTTGTTTTCTTATTTAGTTTGATGTTTTTTGGAGGAAAAACTTTGGAGAGTTTTATTTTCTTAGTATTATAGAGAGATTTTTTTTAGGAAAATGAGATGGCGCCACACCCGGTGACGCTCAATTTGAGCGCCACCGGGGATATTTTCGTAAATTTGTTAGTTATTTTGCTTTTCCTCCATCTAAATTTGAAATTCAAACTAAATAATGTAAAGGGTAAAATAGGAACTTAACATTATTAATTAGTTGTAACAATAATGCTAATTATAAATATTAAAAAAAATCTCAAAAATATAGGCGTTTTTTGTGGAACACTATTCAACAGTTTAGCCCCATTGACCCAACAGTATCTACATGCTATAAATAATCCCAAATACACATTTGAAGCCAATAAAAGGCTTTGGCAGGATGGTTTCTTAGTCCAATAGGGGGTAAGGCCTACTCGTGTTCGAGTCCCCTACAAAACTTTTTTGTTATTTTTTTTTATATTTGTTTTCGTTAGAATCTGAATATTAAATATGTCATTTTACGAATTAAAATGGTTGAAACAAACATTTCTATTAGACCGTCTTGTTATATTATAAATTAAGACTATTAAAATGGTAGAGTATATTCTTATCATGTTTTCTTGTGTTTCCTTTATGTAGGTGATTTGCTTACTTTTTTTTTTATTATTTGTGAGCGGTATTTAAAATCAAAGGTAAACAAATTATTGAGGGGGGAATTATATAATATGTTAAAATTTTATCGCGACAATTTAATACTTTATAATTTTTATTGATGACAAAATTATATGTTGGAATATATTTATAAGGTACTCCCTCCTATTCACAATAAGGCCCTATTCTTACTGGCTTATTTTCAGCTCACTTCAGTTCAACTCAGCTCTATTCAGTCAGTTCAGTTCAGTTCAGTTCAGCTCCATTCAGTTCAGCTCAGCTCAGGTCAGTTCAGTTCAGTTTAGCCCATTTCAATTCTGCTCATCATAAACTTAACAATTTTTATTAATATTATTTATTTATTTATTATTATTATTATTATTATTTTATTATTATTACTACTACTACTAATATTATTTTTTATTTTTGGTATTATTTTTTTGTTATTGTTATTATTTATTTATTATTAACTAATCATCCTCGTTATTTTATTTTTTTTAATTCTTTCCATTTTGGTTTTTTTATCTTATTCCTGGTGGGCATAGGTTAGAAAAACCGTTTTTATTATAGTGAATATTATGGTTATTAAAATCAATAATATTCATATTAATATAATTAATACTATTACTAATATTATTATTAATATGAATAAATATTAATATCAATATTATTAATAACATTGTTAATGTATCAACTAGTTTTATGACCCGTGGAAACCACGGGTTCGACTGTTTTTATTGTTATGTTTTTGCTTTATTGTTCGTGAAAGCGTAACTTTATTTTTTTGTATGTCTAATCTCTTTTTATCTTGGAGATATGTTGGTAGGTGGTATACCTAAGCAAGGTAACAAAGAGGGTCCAACCACATAACGGAAATAAGGATGCAACTATGTGAAAGAATATCTGATTTCAGGGGGTGGTTTGGCCGTGATGAGTTCACATAGTTGATGAGGTTTAGAAGACAATGACTCGCGGGTTAATAAAATTATTGTTACAAGTATTTTGATTTACAATTGTAACTTTGGTTATATCCTTTGTTTTTTTATTCATCGGGGTAGAGGGATTACGACTTAAGTTTAGTTATGTATATTGTTCCCACCAGATATTCTAATTTGTTCATGAAATCATGATATTGTTTTCACCTATGAATCTTCTAAATCGCTTCAACAATTTAACTAATTCTATTCCAACTTCCAAATAGGCAAATCATCTTGGATAACTAAAACTTTTGATAAAATACTAAGGCAAGACATGAATTATACCAGGATGAAGACGGTAAACAGCCAATCCAGAAAGCATATACAACACAGTCCAGAAGCAACCTACAGTGTGATAATAAAATTATTCTTACAAGTGAATTTGGTTTGCAATTAAGATTTAAGAACACAATATAACTTGTATGATATTAATTATGAAAGGGCTTTGCTAAAGAAACTTTTAAAAAATAACTTACTGACATTTGACACATTAACAAATAAACAAAACGTTAGAAATAGGAGCTTGGGTTGACAATTACAAACTTACGACAATAGAGAAGTATTGGCGCTACATAAAAGAGAAACTAAATTCTCAAGAAACTTACAGTTATTTGCGTTATTGAGTCACCGCTATTCAGATTATATCTCTTCCTCGATTTGTGACAAAAGAAACCGTATTAGATAGCCTTCTTTGCCACTTCCTAGAAGGAAAATTTGAAAGGTGAGCATGATAAACATGGAGAGTACAATATAACACACTCGTGTACGTGAGTGAACTCCACCTTTTTGCTTTTGAAATCCTATTTTTCGAGTAATGCTTTGTAATTTATGAATCACGATCAGATAAAGTAAAAATTCAATATGAATTGCGCACCTGCATTTTTTGGGGCCGCCATGTCGACATTCAGGTTAACAACATACATCATCGCAAAAAATGAACCGCTGTAAAACTCTACGCCTACAATTACAAATTACAAAAAGCCTTGAAACTAATGTGAATGACAATATGAAATAAGGTTGGTCAATAAATCTTCATTCTTCTGTAGTGTACAATATACTCGGTCATTTGTTTACATCGGGTTTTGGCACAAAGTGACAAAGACCAAGTGGAGGATCAAATAACCCGTCAAATAATATAGGAGACTCGAATGGAAGGTGGTGAGGTGTGTAACGTCTTACATTAATAAGTTCGTAATTGATTACTTCAATTAAGAAAGAGGTTTAACTAAACTATGATGAAGAAGATGAAGAGGGGGAGAAGAAAGAGACAGGGGAAACTCAGGAAAGGGAATTGAATCAAGCGTAATTACTTTTTTTCTTTTCTTTTCGTTGTTCAATGTTCATAAGCAAGATTGACGGACTGCACTTCTTTCGAGTAATACCCCATCTACAATAGGTGGCTGTTAGCATTATAATAAAAAAAGATAAAATAGGAGGATGATTGAAACCAGGACTTCTTTCGAGTAAATGCTTTGTAATTTATATTGCCACGTAGAGTCGTAGACTCTTATGTTTTGCCTGACGTGGCATTTTGTAAACCAAGGTGGCATTTAACCATGTCGGTTGATGAGATATTGACGGATGGCATGGGGCGTTAATGAGAGGTTGACGGTAGCTGCCGGTTTTGAGGAGGTGGGTAAAGAACGTTGACGGTAGCAACAATTTGATGTGGGATGTCGGGGTATAAGGGTGTCGTTTGATTATTGAGCATATGAGAAAATAGGGTGATTAGGATAAGATGATGGAGGTGTCATTGACGTGGCATAATTTGTCACTTGTGGCATTGAGGTGGTTTTTTGCAACCTGACGTGTATTTCTTATGTGGCGTTTTAGGGGAAGCCTTTTAATATATTTTTATAGATGTCATAAGAAAATGTATGATCAATGTGATGATGTATGGGACAATTTATGATTAATGAAAAGCTTACACTTTCCCAAAAAAAAATAACATTGTTAATGTTAATTTTAATATTACTATTATTAATACCTAATTGTTTTTTCATATACAAAGTTTACTCTTTCACATGCACTTTTTTATAAATGTTCTATTTTGTACCCTTTTCACCCAAAACTGAACCAAATGAAGTCCTAAAACAATATTTTCTCTAAAACTTAATTTAATTGCTCAAATGACTTAAAATTTGAAAGATGGATTCTAATTTACCAACTAATAAATTAATTTACTTGTTTATCAATTATTAATATTATTTGTTGACTTTTAGTTAATCAATCAAATTTTATTTATTTGTTAAAGATGAAATTAGGGCCTGTCATTTTTTATTTATTTAATCAATTAAACTAGGATTGTTGGTGGTTCGTGGTGGCTACCTAATTACTCAAATTAGGATGATACACGGCTAGACTTTGAACAACTATCTAGCAAATCGGTGCTCCATTATTTCACCATGTGATCCGGGTGTGGTTACCATACCTTGCACTATAGGTGATACACGGTTTGAAAGAGCTATGTTAGATCTAGGGGCATCGATAAATGTCCTCCCTTTCCATGTATATGAGTCTCTTAAGCTTGGTCATTTAAAGAGTACTAGAGTGGTAGTCCAACTTGCTAATCGGTCTAGTGTTCACCCTAGGGGAGTAGTTGAGAATGTAATGGTTAAGGTAGATCAACTGGTTTTTCCAGCAGATTTCTATGTTTTGGATATGGCACAAGAGGTCGATGCATTCCCAATTATTTTGGGTCGACCATTCTTAAAGACCGCAGGAATTCCAAAGGGTTCCTTGACTATGGAGTTTAATGGGAGGGTGGTTAAATTTGAAATTACTCCACCTAATTTGACTAACTCTGCGGTTTATTCTCTTTGTGCCATTGCTACTAACCATACATCTAAGAAATGTCGGAAGCCACCACTTCCGAGCAAAACTTGTGAGACTTTGCAGGTACCTACTCCTAAGCCACCGAAGTGCAAATTATTGTGGACTAGTCGGAAGGATGCAAAAGCTAATCGAGGGATGATCACAGCTTGGTATGATGATTGGTTCAAGAAGGAGAAGGTAAAAGCTCATGACCCCCCAGTTTTTCGATTTTATCCTCAACTTCATGGGTCATACATTTGTCAGATACATCTCTAGCCTTTGACTTAAGCCGGGTGATTCGTCACTCCGCGAGTTGTCGAGCCAACGACGTTAAACAACAGCGCTTAATTCGGGTGATACACCATCTTTTTCAATTGCTACTCATTAATATTTGTTCGTTGTTTTTCTTCTATTTTTTTTTATCATAATTGAAATATGGAAATTTCCCGTGATATCCCTTAATTTTATCAGATTTTCCATGCTACCCCTACTTTTAAGCATCTGCTTATGGTACCCTTGAGGTTCCATTTTTTTGTCCATGGTACCCCTAATGTAAAAGTTGTTAAATGGACGACGTGACAATAAAATAATAATTAAAAAATAATACTCCCTTTATTGTTTTAGTGGTACGGATATCTCTCTCTTTTAAATGAAAATCTAATTAACTATATGATTATGAAATCTATACTCTAATGATAACTAATTATATTTTTTTCATAATTTTTTGGGTTATTCTACATGGTAACCCTGTATTTTTGCAAATTCTACGTGGTAACCCTACTTTTTAGAGAACACACATGGTAACCCTCAACTTTATTAAAATGAATTGCCGTGACCCTAAACTTTTTTTCCGTCAATTTTACCGTTAAGTATGTGACGTGTCCAATTGAATTTTGATATTTCCTACAATGTAACCCTCTATTTTTTCAATTCCTACAAAATAACCCTATTTGATTTTTTACAAATGAAACATTCTTTAAAACACTCCCTTAGTTACTCAATTTTTCATTCCGAGCACGTTTTGCACTCAATTACTTTAAAATATGTCAACTCTTAGTATCATCATCTTTTTAGGGTATCATTACAATAAATCTCCAAAAATCGAGTTTAATAATTAACAAAGAAATCCACTATTAAGCCCAATGTTTACAAATGAGTCTCCACTCCTCAATTGTACCGGACTTTATTTTGTCAATTTGTAGAATAATTGAACTGAGACGTTGTTGTATTTTCAACATTTTTCAGTTTTGGGGTATTTGATTAGGTTTTGAAACAAAAGTTTTTTAATTAAATTAAACCTATGAATCAAATTTGGATTATTATAGTGCTCGGTATCAAATACTTTTACTTTGATATTTAGAATATCTTATTGGGAATTTCTTGATATTGAACAACGTTTTCTTAGATTTTTCTTTCAAAAATGGGTTAATTAAAAGGTAATAAGGGTGTATTTGGCAATTTAGGTTTAATCGAGTAAAATTGTGAAAAGAAGATTAATTAAGAGATTATATTTGAAGTACGTGTGATTTGTAGAAAAAGTAGGGTTATCTTGTAAAATTTTAAAAAATATAGGATTACCTTGTAGAAAATCTCAAAATTCAATTAGCCACGTCATATATTTAACGAAAAAAATTGACGAAAAAAAAGTTAAGGGTCACAGAAACACGTATTAATAGAGTTGAGGGTTACCATGTGTGTTCTCTGAAAAATAGGGTTACCATGTAGAATTTGAAAAAATACAGGGTTACCATGTAGAATTTGAAAAAATACAGGGTTACCATGTGTGCTCCATTATTTCACCTAATTAGATTGATGGTGAATCGTGGTTCGTGGTGGCTACCTAGTTAATCACTCAAATTAGTATAATTATTAGTATTAATATTATTACTAGTAATGATCTTCTTCTTATAACAATATTAGTTAATAATAATAATAATAATCATTATTATTATTTTTTTTATTATTAATAAAAATAATAATACTGGTAATAATAATAATAGTAATAATAATAATAATAATAATAATAATAATAATAATAATAATAATAATAATAATAATAATAATAATAATAATAAGGTCAAACAATTTTTTACAAGAAATTGTATTGTCATTATTATAGTTATTATTATTAATTATTATTATTACATTTATTATAAATATTAATATTATTTTAGTTATTATTATTTCAGTTTAGTTCAGCTCCAATCAGCTCAGTTTAACTCAGCTTTATTCAGTTGAGCTCAGCTCCATTTAGTTCAGTTCAGCTCAGCTCCATTTAGGCCTCGTTTGGTTGCCCGTTGGAATATAACTCCACCGGAAAATCGAATTCACGGGAATTAAACTCCCACATGAAATTCATGTGAATTAGCAAAATTCGTTTGGTTGTCGATGTAGGAATTCAATTACACCGGAGTTTGCAATTACCTAGGGGGACCTAGGTAATTCAACTCCTCCATTATGGAGGAGTTGGAAACTCCTTAGAAAATGGAATGCCTACATCATGGCAAAAAAAAAGGCAACCAAACAAGTCTCAATCATGATTTACAAGGGGCAACCAAACGAGGCCTTAGTTCATCTCAGCCCAGTTCAGCTCAGCTCCGTTCAGTTCAGTTCAGCTCAGCCCACCCTAAGGCCTTAACCCATTACTTTTCATTATTTAACTCACTTTTTTCTTACCCCCAAACAATACAAAATATCAAAGAAATATATTCCTTAATGTTTGTGCCTAACTCACAACGTGACACTTATTGTGAATGAGAGGGAGTATTATATTGTCAAAATAAAGTTTTATCTAAAATACAATGTTAATGAATTGAATTGAACTGAACCGAACTTAGCCAGGCAAAATGGTACTGAACTGAATTGAGATAAGTTAAGTTAAACCGGATGATTTTGAAGATGGTGAACTAAGTTAAGCTTAACTAAATTGAATAATCGAGCTTAATTAAATTAAACTAAGTTGCACATAACTGGAGTACGTAAAGCTTAGTTCAAATCCCGTCTAGTCATTAAGTTTAATGTTTTTTTTACTATTAGTGGAATACTTTATTGTTTGCATTTTATTTGAGAAGAAAACCCGTAGAAGAAATTAAAAAGAAGCAGATGAATACAATGATGTAGAACTAACCTATTGTGTTATAGATAATTTAATTTAATTTTGGTGTAAATATTATTCTAATTTGATTTTGTTAAGAGTTTGATTGTAGTTGAATACTTATTAGATAAGCTAAAATTACATATCTATCCTCCAACATTTGGCGCAAAAACGAAAACGAACAAATCTTTTTATTTTTTTAATTAAGTTGGCGCCGAGATTCAGCGCCACCAGGTGGTGCCCTATCAAACTAATAATATTAGTTCAATGTTTTAGTTTATACAAAATGATGTTCGTTAGACAAAAAATGAGCCGTCGAAAGAGACTGATCAGAATATGGGTTTGGCTAGGAAATAAAAATGAGTTATAATCAAAGAACAAACATACTTAAATTTAATGTCAAATACTTTTACAAAAATAAAATCGAAGGTTTCTAACTAAAAACTACTTGTATATATTTTATTAAATTTAAATAACTTGTCCCGTATCTTAAATTTCATGAGATGTCGTGTCACGTGTCCGTGTCCGTTTTGGTGCTAACAAGTACGGTATCATCAAAAAGTCTCCAAAATGTTGAATGACAAATTCACCACCATATCACAAAACACAATCTCGTGTTTCATATCCAATCAACGTTAAACATTTGTCAGATTAGCACGTTTTAATTGGACCATAATGTACGTATAAAGTATAAACTACTCATTTCAGGCCAAAAAAACACTAGAAACTCAAAAAAGATCAGAAAAAAATACCAAAAAAAATGGCATCTTCCATTTCATCCTCCAAAACTTCCAATTACACACACTACCACCACTAGCTACTAATCTCTCATCCACATCTTCTCTCCACTTTACTTCCAAAATTCTCAACTTCTTATGTTCTTTTTTTGAATTATTATTTATAATAATCAAATAAAGCAATGTTTATTGATTCTTCCATGGCTGTTCAATTGAGCTCATCTTCCTCCATAGCATGTAATTTTTCTTGAAAACCCATTTTTTGTTAGATTTTAGTTTAGTTTTTGGTATCAGTTTTCATCTTGGGTTATTCGGAAATAAACTCTTTGTGTTGCTAGCACAAGGGTAAGATTACCCTGTACCCCGCAATTTGCGGGAGCTCTTGAGGCACTGGGGTAAATTCTGTTGTTTAATGTCTAAGTGAGTACCATTTTTGCTAATTGTATCAGGTTGCCGTCCAATTTGGAATTCAGATGATGTTGTAGGAGTTAATATTGCACTTCCTTGGTAATTTTAACTTGAACCCATGATTTTGAATTAGTAATTTTAGCTAAAGTTTGGTTCTTTATGTTATTCGAGGTTAATCTCATTGTACTCCCTCCTTCCCGTTCACTTGTTTACCCCTTCTACTCTTTGTGAGGCGGTGAGGGGTATTTTAATCAAAGGTAAACAAATGATTGAGGCGGAGGGAGTCTTTGTTATGTCAATGGGTTGTGTTTGATGAAATTGGGAGGAAATCGGTTGTGACTTTTATATGGTTTGTCAGGAATAAAGTGAAGAGATTGAGGAAAAAGGTTGATAATTCTTTGAATAAGAGAAAAGGATCAGCTAATTATAGGATTCAAGCATGTGGGAAGTTTTTGGGGTCAGGGTCTGATGAGGTAGGGGAGAATGGTAAGTCTAGTTACCATCCATTTGAAGATATACTGGTCTCAGATGCAGTTGGTGCTGGAGAAGGTCGACTTTCGCCTGCTGAAACTTGTCGAACCATCATTGAGGTATATAGACGTTATATTATTCTGTAAAACAGTAGATTATTTCATATGTGCATTAGGTTATGAAAATTGTGTCATACCACTGTCCTGCATATTTCTCCGAAGTAGTTGGTGATTTAGTTAATCATTTTGGCAATTGTAAGCATAAGGGTGCTTGAGCATGTTTGTTAGCGCAATACATTTGTCCCCCCTTCGTAGTCGTAATACCCCAACTTTTAAACCATTTAAATAAGCTGGTGTCATCGCTGTCTTCAACGCAGTATCGGGGGTGCATGGTGTTGATGGCATATTTTTGGACTGATGGTTTTTATTTTGCTTGGCAGAGCCACATAGAGTTATCAGGGTCTTCAGACTACCATATATTTTATTTTCCCTGTGTAATACATGGCTGAATAGCTGTCATTCTTGATCTTATAGCCGATATTGCTTGACATGTTGTGTCAGGTGAACAGCGAGGCAACTCTAATGTTCTCCGGCTTGATCAATGATGAAGTTCACGAAAACATTTTCTGGCCAGAGCTGCCATACCTGACTGATGAACATGGAAGTGAGTTGTTGTTAGTGTTGTTCCTTAAGCAATTAGTAATTTAACAATTCATATTTCCTTCAGTCATTTCTGCTGAAAGTTCTATATGTGCCTTGTTCACAGATGTTTACTTCCAGGTGAATAACGACGAAGACATTATGCAGACCCTGACTTCTGATAATAACTATGTTGTGAGTAGCATGACACTGGAGATTTTATTTTTGTGATTATTATAGTGAATTGTAGGTCTGTTAACTAAGACGTAAAGTTTCAGGTGTAGTCTCTTGATAATTCCAAAACTTAGGGTTTCTTTAATGCAGCAAGTCATCATTGGTCTTGATACAAAGGAAATGTTGAATGAGATGGAGCTGTCAGGCCCGGCTTCAATTGATTTTGGCATTGCGGAAATTGAGGAGGAAGAAAGTGATTTTGATGACGATGATGAGGATGATGATAGCACCGAAGAAGATGGTGATGACGAGTTTGAGGGGGTGAGAATTCTTTATCTGTACATTCTATTGTTTCGGTTAAGCTACATTTTCCTGATTATCTTGTTTTTCTCTTTTACAGGGCTGGATTGACATCCTCGAAGATGAAGAGGACGAGGCTGATTCTGACGAATCCTTGGGGGACTGGGCTAAACTGGAAACAATGCGTTCTTCCCATCCCATGTATTTTGCGAAAAAGATTGCGGAGGTTCGTCTCTATATGAGCTTTGCTAATGTGATGTCTACTCCGGTTGTAGAATGCAGAGTAATACATGTAGATGCATGTTCATTCTCACTCCATTCCAAATCAATTGTCTCCATTTGACTTTGGTGGTCCAGACGATGTCAAATGTGATCAATATTTTCTCACGCCATACATTAGTTACAGCCTTTAAATAAACCTATAATCTGAAAATTCTTTATGAATCAAAGATTATATATATTAAATCTCTACAGATATTTGAAAAAGTTGAAGGTTAAAGTTGAGATCAATTGATCGACAATGGTCAGATTTGGGACTATAAAGTCGGGATGAAGGAAGTGTTTTTTAAACTCATTAGTTTTAGCGAAATTTGCTGTGGTTTCAGTGTATGCCTGAGGATTTCCAAGTTGAAAAATATGTCAAACTTAGCCATGTCTACGACCCTTTTTCTTTTGTCCCAGGCTGCATCCGATGACCCGATAGATTTTATGGAGCAGCAACCAGCTGGCATAGCCATTCAGGGCCTCCTAAGACCTGCCTTTATTGAAGAGCAGACTGTTATTCAGAAACACATGTCAAATCACAGGGAGAAGAATGCTGACATTGGCAAGGGTGCAAAAGCCAAGGAAGAAAAGGTAGAAGATGTTGATGTTGGTATAATTAATGGCCATGCACATATGCCACATTCTGCTGAAGATAACTCTGTGTCGGATGAGGGTTTGAAACAGGATAATGACTTAGCAAATGGGACGGCATTCTATAAGCTGGAGATGGCTAAGATTGAACTGATTTCTGCCCATGGTAGTCAGGTATTTTTGTTAATAAACTATGTATGTTGACTTTTGTTTCCTTCAATGCTCACAAGTGTATGTCGAACTGAGAACATCAATCACACTGCTCCTGACAGATTCCTGTTGAAGTGGAAGATTACAGGAATGCGTTCCCTGATGCAATTGCTCATTCTGCTTCCAAAATAATATCTCGTGTCAATGCAGCTGGAGAAAAGACAACAAATGCCCTCAAATCCCTTTGTTCGAGGTGCAAAGGTCTTCAAGTGGAGGTTAGAACTCCTCTTGTTCTCTTTCGGATACTATGAGTAGATGATATGCATTCATATTCAAGCTTGCAAGAGTAACCTTGTTAAAGATTCTGTTGTGACAGTTCTTGATTTAGATTAACCCATTTATTTGACTATAAACTCCACCGATACACTGATTTGTCATTACCCCCCCAAACTGAAAGAACAACTACCCCCGTTTTAATCGTCCCATAGGGGCATCTGATAATATTATCTTGGAAATTGTGCTCTATAATTTCGGCTGTGCTTCTTTTAATTAGTCAGGTTGTAATCTTCCATGCTATTTGTTATAGGAGGCATCACTTATTGGTGTAGATACCCTTGGGTTTGACTTGCGAGTTTGCTCAGGAACCCAAGTACAGACATTGCGCTTTGCATTTACTTCTCGGGTATTTTCTCCTCTCTCACTTATTTTTCCTGATAAGCATCTCAAGTTAACATCTGCTGAACAACTATGATCTTCCAGCTGTTAGGCAATTAGGCATCCACTTTGGGATCCTACACTTCCAACAAAACATTACCCCATTGCTTGAAAGGCTCCTGTTAAAAGTCACGAGTGGTAGTACTCAACTACTCATAATCTGGGCCCGAAACCGTCAGCATAATATAATTCCTTCCGACTCCCTTTCCACCCTGAAATTATTTACTCACAGTAGGAGCTTAGACTATTAATGTTAAGAATCATGCAAAAAAGGGGTTGTATACACTTGCAGGCTACTTCGGAATACAGTGCTGAGAGACAACTAAATGATATATTGTTCCCAAGAAGCAACCAGAAGGTACAAAAAGTGAAACAAACCCGGAAAAAGGAAAGCTGAAGCTATACATGTTATTTTTACTTTTCAGTTTAAATCTTCAGTTTGTTGCTGGATCCGGCAGGTATATCTTTTTGGTTTTACGTTTTATGTAGCTCCATTCTCTTAACCATATTATTTTACAAGAGACATACTTTTTTTTTTCTTTATATTACAGTTCGGAATTTTGTACAGAATTTTACTTAAGCGTTTGCTTGCTCCTCGAGTAAAGATATCAGAGGTTGTGGCGAATGTGTTGTCCAAGTGCTTAAAACAGGACAACATGAGAGAACAAGGTCAAAAAAGAGATGTCATCCTTGTCAAGATGATTGTGTGTTCAAATTTGTCGTCATTTTACTCCTTTTTCTCGCAATTTTTCATAAACTGTAGTTGCTCATCTCCCATGAATGATGTCCCAGCAGGTTCAATTGTAAGAATCGGACCTGATTCAGTTGTATTCACTATTCACAGACTGTAATGAATAAAAATCTTCAGAATGAAATTTTTTCCAAAGGTAGTTGCTCCTAGGAGATTGTTGCCCATGACTGTAAATTGAGTAACAATAAGTTCTCAACTGTAAGAGAGATGTAAATCTGCACTGCTGTTGTATAACTGTTGCCATTCTGAAGTAATATCGATTTTCGGACAAATTTTTCATAATAAAGGAAAGTCTCCTGCACCATGTTCTTCATGTTTTCTGTGCTTTGGAAATTGGAATAGCTCAAGTCAAAAAGCTAATTCAAAGTGGATTTGTGACTACTAAATCATGAGTCGAACATCCAACTTTGAAAAAAATGGTGGTATGTTAGACTCCTATGATTGAATTCCGATCTTTATACCAGCCAATGTGCATATGCAGCTGTTAAGTGTTCTCATTTCAAAGATTGCATCATTATGATGACAATAATATTTGTACTCACGAATCGCCATATGAAATTATAAGATTTGTCAATACGAATTGTCTTATGAAATTTTAGGACATCATCGAAAACTAAAAACAGAAGGGTGAGAAAAAAAACATTCTACTCTCAGGATTTGTGTCAGAAATTTCCTTCTGAGTTCTGAGATACAGAAGATAAACCTACCATTTTTCTTCAAAAGACTTTTGACCCCTTGGATTGTTCCATGAGCCGAGTTTGAAAAACAGAAGCTGTTGTCTTATTTGTACGAAGATAATTAAGCTCTCCGTTGCTAATTTAAAACTGCTGCCTTCCGGTTCTTGTGTGTGTTTACAGGAAATCAGAAACCAGATCCTGAATTTTATAGTGAAGTTGTACGTGTCCTCGAGGTTAAACCAGGAAGCTGTATCTTTATAGATGATAGGTAAAGTATTTCCTGATCGGTAAAAAAATGCTGTTATTCTTTCTACTCCTGCTATCATTCTTTGTTAGAGCTTCCTGCATGACAGCATCCTAGTCTTCACTGTAATCATGTAAATGATGTAATGCAGTCACATCATATTGTCAAAAAAAAAAATGTTGTATGAACAGTGGATTAGGAGGTAGGAGTGCACTCAACTTTTGCATAAAAAAGTTTTTCTTGTCTCCTTTTTTTCCGTCTCTTAGCTACAATTCCTTATGACGGTTCACGCCAGCTGACCCCAAATGACTCAGGACTAACGCGGTAACGCCTTATTGTTGTTCGTAGTATAGGAAAAAGATTTGTTCTTGACTTCTTGCTTCTTCATTTCCATCTTACCTTTTTTTCTTCACATTTTCAACTTTAACTAAACCACTAGTTATCAAGCACTTATCATTTTCATGCTTGAAATTGAATAACCGGTCTTCCTAAAGACGGCCATATCCGTCTTAAACGGGTCAAATAATACCTATGTATATAGATGAGACAAGATTTTTGTCATTTCCTAGACATTCTGCTTTTTATCCTATCTATTTATTTGACCCGTTTGTTGGTTAAGACGAATATGCCCGTCTTAAACAAGAATTTGTGAAATCGAACCTAACACTAATATCTCAAGGATTATGATTTAGGAGTTAGGTGCCACCATAAAAGTGTATCTACCTCATGCTAATGTGTACTATATGTTCCCCATGCAACGTGGTTCAGGCATTTAGAAAATGTAAGAGGACTAGAGGAGCCGTGTCTATCTTCTTTCTTGGGCCAAACTTCCACTTTCCATGTCTCATAGCTCATGCTATAGTGTTACTGCTACACATGGTAATATGGTATTCGATCTCAGTTCCGGTTGTAATTTTGAAATTGATCGCTCCAACTTGATCGTGGGTGTTAGTCTTAAGTTCAGTCGATACCTCCTCAAAATGTGTCCGCTTTATCTTCAAAACCTTTATAAATCAGTCGTAATGTAAGTTACTCCGACTTGGAAATGAAATATGTATGACACTAGGACGCATAATTGTAAGTCAGAAAACGCACATTTTTCAGAGGATTTAGTCGAGTTCAACACTTGGACACACACCCATGCAGACAATGGCGAAGCCAGGGGCCTCTTTCCGAGGGTCCCAGACTCCCAGGACACAGAAAACGGAAATTTTTTGGTGTATTTTTGCCTGATTTTTATGTAAAATTTGAGTATGTTTATATTTTCATGTACAAATAGGTATTACTCGTATATTTTTCATCACAAATTCTCATTGAAGACGTGCACTATCGGTCACAAGCTAAAGACGGGTAGTGCTCCTCTTACAATATGCAAGTGGCACTATCCATAGAATGCTCCATTTTCACCCCACTTGTTCTCCCACTTGCTTTATTGTGAGAGGAACACTATCCGTCTTTAGCTTGTGATGGATAGTGTCCGTCACAAGCAAGACACATTCATTTTTCATTGGAACCCGGAAAGAAATTTTTCTAGAAATTTTTACAAAATTAGGCTTGGAGAATGTGAGTGATGTAGTAGACTGTCGACCTACATTTCGGACCATAGTGCTAAATAATGGATGTCACAATAAGCTGAAATGACAAATTTGCTGTCACTTTCATTAGGCCTAAATATGTGGAGAATTTGTAGTTCACCTTCTTTTTGACGATTGTTGTGGTATTTAGAGGCTTAAAGCGAGACTTTGCGAAACCACGCTTCTTGTACATCGACTGATGGGAATTTCTTAGGCCTCCCATTTAGGCCACTATGCTCTATCAGTCTCCTCAGGCCTCTACTAAATACTACCCTTATCCTTGCACTTATTGTTCCCATATTCTCCAAGCCTAATTTTGTAAAAAACCCGAGATTTATGGCTTTCATCGTGTCAAATAGTGGTCGTACGACCATGAGTCGGTTTGGGTTACAGGTGATCCTTGGGAGATGGTTCATGGTCTTTGCATCGACCTTAGTCATGTCGGTGGCTGGAGCTGGCTACCTCTTTGGCCTGTACTCGAACGAGTTGAAATCTGTGATGGGTTATGATCAGTCCACTCTCAATCTTCTTAGCTTCTTTAAGGACATGGGTGGGAATGTCGGTGTTATATCCGGCCTTATTAATGAGGTCACATCACCATGGGTGGTCCTAATCATTGGAGCTGTCATGAACTTCTTCGGCTACTTCATGATTTGGCTTGCTGTCTCCGGTCATCTCAAGCGTGTTCCCGTCTGGCAAATGTGTATGTACATTTGCATCGGGGCGAACTCCCAATCTTTCGCAAACACGGGTGCTTTAGTCACTTGTGTCAAAAACTTCCCTGAAAGCAGAGGAATTGTGTTAGGGCTTTTGAAGGGTTTCGTCGGTTTAAGTGGAGCAATTCTTACACAACTTTACCATGCATTTTATGGTAGGGATTCTAAGGCTTTTATTCTCTTCATTGCTTGGCTTCCGGCTGCTGTATCGATCGTCTTCCTTCGAACCATACGGGTTATGAAGGTTGTCCATCAACAAAATGAGGTCAAGGTTTTCTATAATCTTCTCTACATTTCCCTCGCCTTAGCCGGTTTTCTCATGGCTTTGATTGTTGTACAAATTAGGGTCACCTTCTCTAGGGCCGAATACTATGCAAGCGCTTCTATTGTCGTGCTTCTCCTCCTCCTTCCCTTCGCAATTGTTGTGAAGGAAGAACGCCATCTCGTGGATCAAAGGAGGAGAAACGACGAGCGTCTTGAGACAGTTTCAAGTCTTGAGGTTATCACTCAAGATACTGCAAAATCAACAGTAGTTGAAGCCTCCAGGGACGAGAAAGAGAACCGCGATTCTTGCCATGCAAATATATTCAACCCGCCAAATAGAGGAGATGACTACACCATACTACAAGCCCTCTTTAGCCTCGACATGTTGATCCTCTTCATAGCCACCACATGTGGCATAGGCGGAACCTTGACTGCCATTGATAACCTCGGTCAAATAGGGTCCGCCTTAGGCTACCCTCCCGAAAGCATAACCACATTTGTGTCGTTAATTAGCATATGGAACTACCTAGGCCGAGTAGTATCAGGCTTTGCCTCCGAAATTGTCCTAGCCAAGTACAAGTTCCCGCGTCCACTGATGATGACTCTAGTCCTACTCGTCTCCTGCATAGGCCACCTCCTCATTGCCTTCGGAGTCCCAAACTCGCTATACGTAGCCTCAGTAATCCTCGGGTTCTGCTTTGGTGCGAATTGGCCTTTGGTTTACGCCATAATTTCAGAGATTTTCGGGCTCAAGTACTACTCCACACTCTATAACTTTGGAGCGGTGGCCAGCCCGGTTGGGTCTTACGTGTTTAATGTCGTAATCACCGGGAGATTGTATGATCAAGAGGGATTAAGGCAGTTAGCTGCAAAGGGATTAACAAGAAAAGAAGGACAAGATTTGAAATGTATAGGTGCAAATTGTTACAAGATTTCTTTTCTTATTATTACAGGTGCTACACTGCTTGGATCTCTAGTTTCTTTTATTTTGGTTCTTAGGACTAGGAAGTTTTACAAAGGTGATATCTATAAAAAATTTAGAGAACAAGGCACGGTGACCGAGGCCGAGATGTCCGAGGTTCAAAACGGAGTTGCGACTGCGAAATAGTGGAATGTAGTGATAATGTAAGGCAAATCTTAGTATTTACACTGTGAACTTTTGTTCCGGAAATCAGTCTAATTCTAGCATTATTTGCTGTTCTGTGGAGAAATTATCTCCTACAATAAGAAAAGGAAGGTGCAGCAAAGTTGAACTCGTATTACGCATAAATTTTGTAAAAGCTTACTGCAATGAGTGAAATGTGTACTGGTCAAGTACATAAATACCCATATTTTAATTTGTCGAACAAAAATGTTGAGCTCTTGTTCAAATCATTCAAAGAAACCAGCAATATCATGTATCTTGAACTCGTACAATTTAATCGACTTATCTTTGAATAGAACATAAAAATGTAAGGATGATCCTTACTGAAATAAGAACAACAAAGTAAAATGAAGGAAATGGTTAGAAGAGTTCCAAAGATAAATGACTTCAGGAATAAATTTACGATTGGAAAAACACGCGTTTTATCTCATGTTTTCCCCTAATGATGCTACAGGTGCATTTTTTTTTCTCTGTGAATTCCTGTATACAATGTTGTTTCCAGTATTTTTTTTTCCACAAAGGCGAAATTGATCACACATCTCACATGTTTCAACAACCTTACCACGCCTATATCAGATAGCGAAGTCACATTTCGCTCGTGTTTCAACCAGTCAAAATGTAAGAAAATCAAGATAGAACTGCACCAAGTATCTTGGTATGTTTAATTTCTCGTCGTTTAGAACTGTGTATTATCTAACTCTCTTGGATGTTCTTGTTGTAGAGTGAACTAACCTGATTTTGAAATCGTGTTTGCCTAAAATTTACAGTGGTATAACTGCAATGGAGGGTGTAACAGCTGATGCATCCAGGTCTTCTGACAGTTCCTCATCAGTCGTGGCGCAGGGTGTAACTGTACAGGAGTGCGAAAAGACGATTCAAAAGAGCTTGCGAACACCCATGGTGAAATTTCTGCGAGAACACTTGGCCAAGTTGGGGTGTCATATCGGAGACAACTTCATCAAGGCAGTCAACTGTAAACGAAAAATTGGTGGCAGCTATAGCCGTGGTGCAGGAATCAAGGTTTGTAGCCAGAAGATACAGTGCTGAGAGACAACTTTTTAGTGATCCATCCGGCAGGTATCCCTTTTTTGCTATTAGATTTACAGTAGCCTTCTCTGACCGAGTTTATTTCATGAGACACATACTGTTTTCTTCTATATATTACAGTTCCGAATTTTTGTACAGAATTTTACTTCAGCATTTGGTATGTCCTCAAGTAAAGGTATCAGAACGAGATGTGGCGAATGTGTAGTGCAAGTGCTCAAAACATGACCCCAAGAGAGACCAAGGTCAAAAAAGTCGTTGACAGCTTGTTCAAGACGATTACAGTTTCAAGTTTGTTGCATTTTACTCCTATTTCTTGCAATTTTACATTAGATATTACTCATCTGCCATGACTGGTAAGTGGTATCCCAACAAGTTTAGCTGTAATGAATCGAATCTGATTCATTTGCATTTTCAGAAACTGTAATGAATAAAACTCTGCGAATAAAGTTGTACTCCGACTGTTTTTTTTCCATCCCAATTTTAGGATAGTTTTTCTAAGGCAATTGCTCCTAGGAGATTGTTGTTCCAGACTGTACAGTAATCATAGTAAGTTCTTACAGAAAGTGATGTAAATCTGCACTGCAATTGTGGAACTGTTTGTCCTTTTGAAGTTAATATTGATTGTCCGACGAATTTTCATAATAAATGGCCGTTTCCTAGTTCATGTTGTTTGGGCATTAAAATAGCTCAAGTCAGCTTTTCGAGGGTTCTCACTAACATTTACAGATTGATTGTTAACAAGGGTGGATTTTAACTCTTTGAAGTGTGATATGGGATCACTAAATCACGAGTACCCGAACATCCAATGTGCATTATGCAGGCTACTAATTGTGCACATCAAAGATGGTGTTCAAACATCGCCACTTTGGCAATATTATACTCCGTATAAAACATCAACAAAATTATACGGAGTATATCAAATGTTTACAAGATTTGTTAATATGAATCATCATACAAAAACAGATTTATAGGACAACTTCCTAATTCCTATTGCCAGGATTCGGATCAGAAATTTCCGACTCAGATTTAGAATATATTATGCAAATTTGATAATTCTAGTTCTTGACTTTTGAATTTTTGATCAAGTACCATTTTTCTTCAAAGACTCAATTTTTTGTGGAAATTTTCTCACTAATATTCTTAAATCTCCCAATATTTAGACCCCTCATTTCCAGATTCTACATCCCAAACCCAAACTCCACCATATCACCCCCAATTTACCTAACCTAACAACCTTGATCAACAAATTCCCCAATTCTCCACCATGACAACACCATTTTCCGCCGCCACCGTTGCCGCAACCACAAACCCAATATTCATCTCCACAACCACCCTAAACACCATCCTCTCCCACAAAACCCTAATTTCTCATTTCCAATCAACTCTCCCAAATGCCACACTTTCTCTCTCTACACCACCACGCCATTCTCTCTCTACTTCCCCAAATTCCTCTCTTCTCCTCATGCCCTCCTTCTCCACCTCCCCTTCTCTCCCTTACACCGGGGTCAAAATCGTAACTTCACATCCCCAAAATTCTTCCCTAAATTTACCTGGCATTCATGCTTGTTACACCTTATTTAACTCCTTCACTGGTCAAACCCTTGCTTTATTTGATGCTACTGAACTTACCCTCTTCAGAACTTCAGCTGTTTCGGGTTTAGCTTCGTCGTATTTGTCGAATATTAATGCTAATGTGTTTGTTATGGTTGGTGCAGGGAATTTAGCAGGGCATTTGATCAAGGCACATTTGTGTGTTAGGCCTGGGATTAATAAGGTTTTTATTTGGAATCGGACGGGTGAAAAGGCGGTCGCTTTGGCCGAGAAATTGAGGCAGGAAAGCGGGTTTGAAGGGGTGAGTTTTGAGAGTAGTGGGTGTTTGGAGGAAGTGGTTAAGTTGGGTGATATAGTGAGTTGTGCTACGAATTCTGAGAGCGAGTTGATTAAGGGTGATTGGTTGAAGGAAGGGGCTCATCTTGATTTAGTCGGGTCGTTTAAGCCGAGTATGAAGGAGTGTGACAGCGAGGCGATTAGGAAGGGGAGAGTTTATGTGGATAATGATGTTGCATTGGAGGAAGCTGGGGAATTGGTTAGTGCATTTGAGAAAGGTGTGATTTCGACAGACGGGATTTGTGGGAATTTGGTGCAGTTGATTAAAGGTGAGAAATTTGGGAGGAAAGATGAGAAGGAGATTACTGTGTTTAAGTCTGTTGGTTCAGGTGTTGTTGATATTCTTACTGCTCAGTTGGTGTATGAAACTGTTACTCGAGATCTGGCTGCGCAGCATTGAATCATCGGTCAGTCGATTTAACTCCTCTATTGTGACGAATTTCAAACTGATGTATATGAGTATATCCTAGATGCAGCCAAAGAGAAATGTCGAAATAAGATATGCCTAAACAATCGTGTAATAGTAGTATGAATGTATGATCAAAGAGCTCATGACTTTGCAATTAATCGCAGTGTAGAAGTCGTTCTGATATGATACTGTAATTTTTGTGCCGAAACTGATTATGAATAAAGGCCATTATGATGCAATAGACTGATGTTATCTTCTGAAACTCATTGTGTCAAAGTTCATATCATTATTAAGGTTTGGATATGCAAGTTTCCAGTATATACACTTTACTGCTAGTTTGCGTAACCTGTTTACCTCTTGTAACTCCCTATCATCAACACGGTCTTGAACCCCTGTCTGTGATATCTAAAGTCTTCAAAAATCGGTGAATAATATCTAGTTCAATACACCCATTAGCAACAAATGTGCACCCTCAACTCTCCAATCAACACAATATAAGTTTTGAATTCATAGAACACGGGTCTAAGAGACAATAATGCTCAGCCAAAACTATGATCAATAGAAACTGAGAAAATAAGAGAGATCCATATCAAATATCAAACGGTTCTTAAATAGATAACTAATGAAGACTGTCCTAACTTTAATGCATCCATCGGAGAAAACTACTCCAACTGCCCCAATCATTTGTTTACCTATTACATTCTTTGTAGGTGGTATTTTAGTTAAAAGTAAACAAATGATTGGGGCGCCCGGAGTATTTATGCTAATTACCGAAATTTATTTAAGAAAAGAACATGAACTAAATGTTAAGTGCATATGAACCATAATCTGAGTTTGGTTTATCTCCCTATGAGCTATGGTATTGATGTCTATTTAGGAGAAAGACATGTACCAATAAAAAGTACGGCTTCTGAAACATCTTCCCTGATGACAAACATGAAAGGGTGATCAGCCACAAAGTTGATTGGAGGTGGCATAATCATCGCACCTCCAGTCGGCCGAAAGCGACTCCGAGTGAAAGCACTAGCTACTGTACCTTCTTCATTAACTTCGACAATGCACATTTGAGACATGTCATCTACGTAGATCGTATCATCGATGTCTGTCATTCCTGTAAAATCCTTGCAGTATTCATCAAAGGGTAATGTCAATCCCAATTGTTTCATCGGTTCCTTGAGACCAAAATTGCATTCAAATTTGAATTTCGGGATCACAAGTTTCGCGATTTTTTCAGACTCCAGCTCGAATTTGTCCTTGAAAAAGTTTGCATCAACCTTGATTTTCTCTATGAGATTTGGTAATCCGTCATTCTCATGTGGGAGAAAGACGTACATTGAGAAAGTTTTCATCGGAGCTTCATCATCGTCATCATTATCAGAATCATACCCTATTTTATATGGCATCTTAAGCACCTGGCATTCGTCGAATTTTTCATAATCGAAGAATTTATGGTATTTGTACATCAAGGGAACTTGAATTTTGTCGCCACTGAGAAGGTTAAAATCGCCAACTTCGGTGTCTTTTCGGTCAAAACCTGTATACCAAGTTCCTTTGAAATACAATGCGTTTGCCAAGAACAGAAGCGTTGTGCTCGTAATGTCGTCTCTGGAAAGAACTGTCTTGATCATTCCGTTAGTTTCTTGACTTGCCCATGCGTTTGCTTCTTCAACTACTTGGTCAGCCTTTATAAATTTGCAGGTTGAGTAAGATTGTAAATATATTTCAACAAATTAAAGCTAACAACACATGATTGGAGAAACTGTTTTCCTAACGGGTGCCCTAAGCTCGCACATTAATAACCTAAATACTGTAAAAATTAACGAGATGTTTTCATGAGATATTCAAGTATAAAATTAACGAGATGTTTTCATGAGATATTCAAGTATTAATGAGACACTGTTGTTAATTTAACATATTTAGGTTATTGATGTGGGCACATGTTAGGAAAACCGTAAGAGTAACTGAATGAAACTTGGAACAAAAAGCAATACCTGATTAACAAAATCAACAGCCCTAGCTTCAGCCTTGTGAACATCCCTCAAAACCTTTTGAAAACCCGGCTTCAACGAGAACCGATGATCCAACCACAATCCATTAACAAACGATATCTTTGGCCCATCTCCGTCGTTACTGGAACTCTTAAGCACAGGGCGTAATTTGCACGCCGCGTTGTTCAATCCTTGGACATCAGCGTGTCCAAGCAGCTTAAGTAACTGCTCTAGCGTCGAGTTTTCTGCCCCGGATGCGAGAATGTTAAGAATGGCGTCAATTGACACCGGCGAACATATCACGCTCGTTTCCTTCGCCAGATGTTCTTGAATTACATGTTTCGCAATTTGTAGAGAAAAATTACTTGTTACGGATTCCTCTTTTACGACTTGTTTCAATTCTTCTTGTGTGTCGTCGTGCTCAGCTATTTTCGCCTTTTTGCTCGTCTCCATTGTTTAACTTCCTAAGAATATTTAGGTTGATGAAAAGGAAACTACGGAGTATGTTTTTTTAATACTCCTTCCCCTCTCAATCATACGTTTACCTTTTATGGGAGAAAGAGTTTAGGGTTTACAATTAACTGTACCCTTTATATAATATTAAATAAGAGTTTTTTGTCAGACCATACCTTTTATTTACACCACTTTGTTAACACACTACCTTTACTTTTTTTCTTTGTTAAACACTTCCTTACTATTTATCTTTTTTTGTTTAGCACTACCAAGGTTAACTTTCCGTCAAATATAGTCAACTTCCGTCAGTAACTTTTGTTTGCACGTGTTAATTACTATTACCCTTTACTTCGTTGTCCTTCTTAGTCTATTGTCATTTGCTTCCCCTTTTTACTTCCTTTTTCCACTCATGTAGGAGATCAGTGAACTTGATTTCAATCACCTTATCATTATTGCAACTATACCTTCTTCTCCAGTTTCTTTATTCTTTTTTTGTTTGTGTTCAACATATTTCTTCAGCCTTCTATTCTCCTCCAATAGTTGATTAATCAATCTTTTTTGCCAATCCGCCATTTATTCATCAACCCATTTGTAATAATTGCACTCACGCATCCCATATTTTGG
>JAGPOY010000029.1:0-39894 GCA_018983105.1 Silene uniflora | reverse complement strand
ATAATTGATTAATTGTTTATTTGGGTCGCATCCTTTAGGTGTGACCTTAAGGGATCAACTGATCACCACCGTTTTCACGCTAGTAACGTCAAACTCTAGTCAGCCAATCGTTACCCATTATGTTGATCAGTCAACTATATAATATGTCATCCCTTGTATTCTTTTAATGAGATTTATTTAATTATGTGTTCACACAATAATTATGTGATCGCACTATTGTTGAGGACACTCACTCCAACACGTGCTCTGGTATGAACCTCTTCCTCATCTGGACTTTGAATTCTTTCCAAGGAATGAACCCTTGGCCATTGTTCCGGTAGTGCTCCCTAGCTGATTCCCGGACACTCTTCCACCAAACTCCAGCAGCATCTCTCAAGTAGAACGCAGCCTGGTCTACTTGCAGTTCCTCCGGACATTGGACGAGCTCCATCAGATTCTCCATCTCATCGTGCCAATTATCGATCAGCTTGGGCTCTCCGGTACCCTCAAAAACTGTAGGCTGGAAGCGGGAGATCACAGTGCTCATCTTGGTCGCACTCATCTCTCCGGGTTCCTTACCTACCCGCTTGACGATCTCAGTGGGACTCTCATTTTGCTCAATCATCCTAGCAATCTCATCTAGCCTCATATCAGCAGCTAGCATATGAGCATTCGACCTCTTTGGCGGCATTTTGAGCTAATAGGAATAGAAGAAGGAAACGTAAGCATCAGCCTACGGCTCAAAACAATTGCATCCGCCCAAAGAGATACTCGGCCGAGTGGTGAGACCACTCAGTCGAGTACGCACTACTTGTTGGAGTATGTGTCCTCAACAATAGTGTGATCACATAATTATTGTGTAATCACATAATTAAATAAATCGCTTAATAAGAATACACAAGGGATGATTCAATTATATAGTCAACTGATCAACATTAATTGGTAATGACTGGCTAACTAGAGTTTGACATTACTGTCGTTTGACGGTGGTGATCAGTTGATCCCTTTAGGTCACACCTATAGGACGATTTCCGAAACCGTAAAGTTAATTAATTATATGATGATATAGATTAATTAATTCCTTAAAATATGAACAAGTTATTTTATAAGAGAGAAATTACGTCTTATTGTAATGCGATTAGATAAGACTCGATTTAGTAATTAAGACGTTATATTACTAATATCGTTTAATGTTTACGAAACATTTAAGATAAGAATTATTAACTCGATTATAATTACAATGTGTTGTAAATTATATCGACTAATTATATGATTGTCATTTATTACTAGTAAATGAGAATTACTAGTCGATTTATCAATTGTGAACTATTTACGTTTATTATGATGTTTAATTTGTTAAATATGCATTAATATATCATATGGCATGTTAGATGTCACATGTCACATAATTTACAATTGACAAAATGTTAAACTTAAAATGGAGTCCCATTTTATGGTGGAAACCGGTTTTTGTGGGTAGGTTGAGAGAATTGATGTGTGTTCTTATTTATGATAAAACATCATCATTAGTTGCAATATCCATGCCCAACATATTATCTTGAGAAGACAAACTATGTAAGCATGCTTCCCTTTTGTTCCCCACCAAAACCGTGCCCTCCCCTTGTCTCCCTCTCTATAAGTTTATCTTATGATTCTTATTTTCACTAATGAAAATTTGACTACTTCTCTCTACATTACATAAAATTGTTTTATGCAAAATTTGTTCACAAGATCTAAAAATCAAAAGAGATTACTATAGTAGTAATAATATTTTTACTAGATCTTTTTAAGGTTACTAATATTATGATACCTAGTTAGTATATAATATTAGTGGTATTTGGGTAAGTCTTGGGTGCAATCGGAAGGAGGATCTCTACACTTGAGATCTCAGTTTTTGGAGGATCATCCTTAATCATTTGAGCTCAAGAACAACCAAGTTGGCGACTTGAGTTGTGCCCTAAACATGCCATTTCCGCATTGTAAGAAAAATCGTTTTTCCCTCTTATTTCTTATTGCATGTACTAGATCCACTTAAATATGTTTATGTGAGTTAAATAAACTTATTTTAGAGAAGTCTAAAATATGGAACCCAACACTACTCGGTCGAGTAACTTTCATTACTCGGCCGAGTACCATATTCCAGAGGTGATTCCGGAATATAACACATAACTATACTTGGTCGTGTCGTCACTATACTCGATCGAGTAGTTCGACCATGCGACAGAGTACACTATTACAATAAGCAAACAGATTATCCCCTCTAAACATACTCGGTCGGATTCAGCACCACTCGGCCGAGTAAGCTCTACTCGGTCGAGTAGTCTCGGCATTCGGCCGAGTACTCCTACTTGTGTGGCTACTGTTTCGTACTGTTATTTTCTACTCGATGGAGCACCAGCACACTCGGTCGAGTACCCTCTACTCGGTCGAGTACTGCCTATACTCGGTCGAGTCATGCTTTTCATGCTACCCTCTAGTTCTTTTCACTCAACATGTGTATCCTAACATATTACTAAGGTACAAAACCACATTATAAACATCAAACATGCCTTTCTAAACATCATATAGCGCATTCATGTGTACATATAATGAAAATCAGTTCTGTCTATCATGCTTATATCATGCGATGATTCATATAAAAACAATAGCATTAATACTTTCAATTATAACATGCCAATCACATAATTTCATACATCATCTCTATGCTTTCGCATACTGCCTTTCAATTATCTCATAACATGCATCTCATACCAGCCGTATACAACATCAACATCATAAGACAACAAAGACCACACGTATGACACTTCCCCCGGTGAACAGTTCTAAGTTGTAAAGGCAAGGTACGGCTTTAGGACGTCTCCCAAGCCCTTGCGGTAGCTCCATACAACTCTTCCCCGGGTTCATTTTAATTAGACACCCTATGTTCATTTTATTCATTGGTTAGGTTCCAAAATCGTTCGTTCTGATACCACTTTGTAACACCCCCATATACTAAGGCGCCTTACCAGGGACTGCCCTAACATATAAGGATGCTACCATCTCGGTTGCCCGAGGTAGTGAACATCAATAAGAAAACAATCCGGGACAATTTATTATAAATGTAAACAAAGTTAAAGGTTTACATCAACTGTCCCCTCCATCCGACTCCATCAACAAAGATACATGCTTCAATCAGCTCACCACCCCCGATGGATCACAGCAGGTCAAAAGACAACATAAATGGGGTCAGCAACCGGAACGAATCATAACTCAATGCAACGTAAATAACATTAACATCGGAAGTCAATCATAAATTCATAATCCCTTTCAGCCAGGTCCCCATCGCAACAGGTACCCCAAATCAACCAGTTACACATGCTCGTCACCGCAGCCACTCATTGCAACAAGTGATAAACCTAGATTCATTAATGTGCACATCCTCCTGGTGATGGGAGTCACCAGGAGCGATCGAAGGGCGTGGACCATTCCCCATATGGTCTCACTCAGCCGGAACAGTTATTCAGCCGTAACCATCATGCAATACAATGAATACCTTTAATATGCTATTTCATCAATCATGCAATAATCTCAGCAGTTAATCCATACAATACTGTCACAACCGAATTACTAAGTAGGAAATCCTACCTGATAGCAAATCCGCAGCAATAATCACACAACACAGCTAGAAGGGCTCCTCTACGAATTCGCAACCTAGAATAATCAATTAATCCATCAACTTTGCCCTAATAGTGATTCACATGCAATACTATTGATTTAATCATAATCTAAGCATAACAATTCTAGATCTAGCAAGACTTATAAATTATCGATTACGGCAGGCAAAGATCTGGATCTCTCTTGACTCCGAAGTGATCAGGAATGGTTTTAGGGTTTTGTGATAGCAAAAAGTGTAAAAGCTGTAACTGAACGAATTACTCTTCCGTTTATATTATTTACCCATTCCTAATTACTTTTAAGTCGGTTCGCCAGCCCGTCAGGTACACTCGGCCGAGTACCAGCACTACTCAGCCGAGTACTCAATACTCGGTTGAGTGCTCCTGTACTTGGTCGAGTACTCACTCGGCAGACCACTGCCTCAAAACCCACATTGTCTACTCGGCCGAGTAGACCCTTAAGTGATACGGGGTATTACAATTTCTCTTTATTTGATTACATCTACACCTTACTTGCTTTTATTTACCTCTTTTTGCTTGTTTCTACTTACCTTAGTCTATAGACTTTACCTCCAAATCAATTGTTACCCTTGAGACTTAACTTTGCATAATTGAGACAAATAGATTGCTAATACTAGTTACCTGTCCTTTGGGATCCGACCTCTGCTTATTACTTGCTAGTTAGTTTGAGTTATAAATGTGTTTGATAAGGCGTGACGACTAAGACCAGCTATCAAAATGGCGCCGTTTCCGGGGACGGTGTTTCACTAGTAAATCTATTTGTTTTTTAGTTGTGTGTAGTTGTGTTTCTTTTACCTTTGAGCAATTCATTTTATCAAAGGTAACACTCACCCTTTCCTCTTAGTTCAAAAGTGCAAGATGGATTCTATAGATTGTTGTGTAGAGGACCATGCCATCTTAAATCTCATCAAAGACCCTTTGGAAGCACTAGCGGCTCTTGAAGTCGAAGGCGAATATTGGGATTTGGAGGTTGATCTTTTGGAGGCCGCTCTAGCCAACAAAGAACTCACTCATGAGCAATCAATGAAGATAGATAGCATTATCAACAAGCCATCTTTGCAAATCGAGGCAAAGAGCGAGGTACAAACTCCTTCCTTGAAACCTTTGCCTCCTAATTTGATGTATGCTTATTGTTTGGGCCAGAATCCGCTATTTGGCCTTAGGCTACGTGGCACGAGACGAGTGGGTAATTAATAAGCAAGTGGACCCATGTCGTACATGGGGAGTCAGCCCTTGGACCCATGAAGACTAAACCCTTTCTTGAAGAATAAGGCAACCAATTGGAAACCCTAATAAATCCACTAGGGTTTATTCACTATAAATACAAATAGTCAAGAAAGGAGAAAGGGTCCGATTATTCGCTCTACGACAAGAACAAACACAACGGCGAGAAAAGCTATACAAGGATCTACGTACCAAGATAACCACAAAACCATCTTATGTATATCATAAAATCAAGCAAATGTTCCACACAATCATTGGGACATGATTATCTTAATCATTACCAAATGTCCATAAATGCGTAGCTTTGCACAAACTCACAATACAGCCGCTGGGATCCATTCAATGTGCTGCCCGATCTGATTATACATTTATCCGGTCATTTGACGTCGGATTGGGATTACTTGAGCTCCGATTATCAAATAGTGGAATATTGGTGGGATACTGACTCCCCCCGCGGTTGTTTCCCACATCAGGTTTTCCGCGATACCAAAATCTCTTGCGTCGTTATTTCCTCTATTTCGCTCTTTACATTATTTACATCATTATTCCGTCACAAGTCACATATAACTCAACCCCGCGATACGAGGCTAAAAAGAGTAGGTCACTTTAACCCCTAACAAGATAGATTATCGTGTTTTGACAGTTTTAACCAAAGGTATTGATAGTTTAATTGTATCCACTAAACAAAGAAATTAATAATTATAATGTATTTCATTATATAATTATTTTCATTAAATTAGTCTTTCATCAAATTATATAATTTTCACTAAATACTAAACTAAATATTTTAATTAAAATATAAATAATATGAAACCATAAAATATTAAATCTTTGCTGATGCTATTATAATTTGAGAATTGATTCATATATAAACAAAACTATAAACCGTTTTGATTACTTTCATGAGAAAACAAGGAGGTCCTTATAGTATTGCAGAAAAGCTCCTTGGATACCATCACTGTCCTTCCAAAGCACCTCATTTTGATCCTCTATCTGAATGACCTTATTAACCATAATTCTCTTTTCAATAGCTCCATGAAACACAGCTGTGTTGCTATCCCCTTCATTTACCCAGTTGATTTTAGCTTTTTGAGCCAGGAAGCTGTTACAAGCTATGTTTAGTTCTCTGAAAGTTTTTGCAGCTTCCATCTCCTTGGTGAGGACTTCTTGATTTAATGGATCCTGGGCAACACTCTTTTGGATCTCTTCTAGGTAATGCCTAGCAATGTTTGTGGTATTTTCAGTGTGAGAATAACAGCTACTATTCAGTTTTTTCAAGATTGATTTGAGATTCTTTAGCTTCTTAATTACACAGAACATTTTGTTACCAGTGTAACTCTTCTACCACTCAGCTTTAACTATCTCAAGAAAATTTCCAGCTTTGCTCCACATATTGAAATACATAAAACTAGGCGTAGAAGCCCTGACAATCTTGTTATTACTCACTATGCAAGGGTTATGGTCAAAAAGGCCTTCTGGATGGAAATGGCCACTCATATCTGGAAACTGGTCTAACCACTCTTGACTAACCATGAACCTATCTAATCTGCTGAACTTCCTTGTACCCAGATCTTGTTTATTAGTCCAGGTAAAGAATGCCCCAGTAGCAAAAATATTTATCCGTTTTTGTTTAAATCGTTAAAGAAATTTTTATTTAAGTCTCATTTTAGTCCGATTATAGTTACGGACAGACTTTTATATATATGATCACTTTAGTGTTCTTTTTATTTTATGTTATTTTTCCGAAAATCCACTTTTGGTCTTATGTTGATGCATGTGAGTTGCACTTTTGACACACCTTTTCTATTTACTCATTGGTAATCAGCTTTTCATTTTATTACAAACAAAAATTTTAGAGGACTTGATCATCTTTCATTTGCTTAACCGGTTGTTAACTTGTTGATGAGGATATTAAGAGATTTCGTTGTTGCTAATTCCACTCTCTCATACCTCTTTTTATACAAAGCATTTTGTCAATATTTATTCTCTTTTAATTTTATTTTTTTTGGATGACGTGGGAATCCGCAGCCGCTACCTTTGGTGCGCACTGGGTAAACCCCCGAGCATACGTGATAGCCTGCAAACCACATACACTAGGTTAACCACCCTTTTTAGGGGGTGGCAGGCTCAAAAACTAGAAGGCATAGCCTCAAGCCATTTTACCTCCTAAGATTATTCTCTTTTATTCTTTAAAAAAAAGAAACAAACCCTGAGACTCTTCTCTGGGAGCCGTGACATTGGCAACCAAACATTGTCATTTATTCATCATTATTTTGCTCTTATTCCTCTTCTTTCATCCGTTTTCTAAGGGCAATTTTATTTCTCTTGTAGTTTTATTATTAGATTGTCATAATCTATGATTCATATGTTAATTCATATGAGTTTATCTTCATTTTTTTAGGCTACCAAGAAGATCCCGACGCTGATGAGAATTTTGTTGATTTCGATTTTGACAATTAAGGTAACTACGACGTTACTCGGTATTACACGATTTATTTGTTGTAGTTGCATGTACTAGGAATTTCGTTGATGTTTATGAATTATTATTTTTATGGAACGAATAATTGATTTTAAGATACCATGAATTTTTGTGGTAATTATTTTGGAGTTATAATATTTGTTTCGTATTTTAAAGTGTTGATATTGTTTTGTGATTATAGTGATGCTGAACTGTTTTAATTATATTTAAAATACTAATTCAAATGCTAAATTTACGAAAAAATTTGGCATGTGGCAGAGACCTGGAGTATTAAGATGTGTGTAAAATTTTAGGTCCCGAAACCTTCATTTCGATTTTATATGTAATTTAGAAATTTTGAGAAAAGGCGTTCGTTAATTCTGCCGAATCTGACAGTCTATTTGTAAAAATTATATCGTCTGCTTTTTTATCGAATATTCAAAATTTTTGAAAAGAGACTACTCCAATTCTGAGTCTATAATCTACATAAAAAATTTCATAAAGTTTCGATGTACGGTTTGCTCAGAATAAATTATTTGTGAACAGCTCGCATGTAAACTGCAATTCTGTCTTTTGCTCAAACATTAGTTCGTAAAAACATATTTCCCTCATATTTTCGTCAATATGTTTTCTCACATAAACTTGTTTTCTCACAGAAAATTGTTTTGTCACAGAAACTTTGGAGTGTCTAGTTATGATTAGAATTTTACTTTGCCTCAATATGTTTTCTTAATATCGTTTTATGAACTAAAACATTTTGGGTATCGGTTTATGACAGCTTTTAGAAATGAATTTTTAGACCCTGATACTTTCGTCTTTGAAGTTAGTTATAGAACTAAAGTTGTAGCCAAGAGTTACAGGAAACCAGGAAAATTGGCCTCGCGTCATTTCGATTTTTTTGTATTTTATTATGAATTTTACAGTACTGCTTTCCTGTTTATAAACTGTTTTAGGACTCCGTCTCATTAAAGCCTAAATAATATATCTTTACTAAAGTATTTTAAGTCAATTGTTGGTTTTAATTAAGTTTTAACTACAATGAATTATTTTAGTTTAAAGTTCTTGAGAGCATGTTTGGCCATGTTTTTAAAATATAGTTTCTGTTTTTCAAAAGTGATTTTCGAAAAAAGTGTTTTTTTCTAAAAATTAGGATATGTTTGGTTAAGCTCATAATAAGTGTTTTATTTAATTTCTAGTGTTTGGCCTAATTTACTTGTTTTAGTTTTTTTTTTTTTTCATTTATTGTTGTATAAATATATTTTCCATCAACATATAAATAAAGAATCATAAATAAATGAAATAGGTACGATTATATTATAGGGTTAATTGATGAGAATAATACATACTATTGCTCACCTGCTCAAAATAATTCAAACCATTCATTATTCTATAATAATCTCATTTATACCATCATTTATCTTTTATTGCCTCAAGTGAAGGGCAACCTGTTAAGCAGGTCACTCCTTCATCTTTTAAGTCACTATATAACTTTAACCCTTGAGTTTACGTTTTACCCTTCATTTTATTTTACCTAACAAACCTTTTACATCTCCTAATAAGTTTATCATCTTCCTTAATTGATAGAGTAATTCGTACATTGCTGATCAACTCCTTCATCTTAAGTCAATATCACTATAGCTATTAAGTTGGAAGATAATACAACTGACTGACGATGATTTTCTTGTTCCAATTTTCCCATTTTGGCTCTAATCCAATAATTAAACATCAATAATAAGTTAATCACAGCAATGAAGATCAATAATAAGTTAATCACATCAATGGAGATGGTTTGACGTTTCGGGTGTCGCGCCAAGGCTGTTGTGCGAGTGATGCGACCTGTTTCTGGGCTTGCTCGGGCTCAGTCGAAGCGAAAACCGACCGTCTAGTAGCGGTTGTATGAGTTGGATCAACGGGTTTCGGGTTGGTTGTAGCGGCTGCTATTTTACGCCGGTTAAGGGCGGAGGTGCGAGTCGAATTCGAGCCTAGGTGTTGAAGGGCGTTACGGCTGTTGTTGGGAGATTGAATGGAGAAGAGGGTGTAACCTCGGTTGATATTGTTGGTTTGAGGTGATTGAATGGTGAATGAAGATGGGGTACAATTATTTTGGCAGGGAAGGAGATGGAGGAGCTAGGAGAGAACAAAGTCAACTTTGATCTTGATTTGTCCAATTGATCTAAATATAAACTAATTTGGAGGTAGAAAGGAAATAATAAATCTGGAAGGCAAAAAAAATTTAGGAAGAAATATGGAGAATTTTGGTCTTATTTTTCTGTTAGAACAAGAATCACAATAAATCAAAGGAGGAAGATGAAGGTAACATAAAGAAAGAGGGAAAAATTAGGCGACGTAGAAAAATTCTAAGTTTACCGATAGTAACAGGTAACTAAGAGGAGGAAAGCATTTTAGGTTAAATGATGGTATAGATGAGATTAATATGGGATAGTGAATAGTTTGGATTATTTTGAGCAGGTGAGAAATAGTATAGATTATTCTCATCAATTAACCCTATATTATATTGTAAATTATATTATAAGTCCGATGTATAATACGATTATTTCAATAGTCATCATTTTATGTTAAAAAGTGACAATTTTTTATTTTTTATAATGTGACTAATTTTTATTAGTAGTCACTTTAAAATAATGATTACTATTTATCGTAAAATGCTCATTTTGTGTCTCTCGCAGTCTCGCTCCATACGATGGTGACGCACAATACGATTTATGCATAAAGAATGTGACCTTTTTTATATTTTTTAATCTTTTCATGATACTTGTATATTTTTTTAATTAATTAATATCCATTCTTTTAATACTAGACTATAAATATGTATTTTATTGTATATATAATGTTACAAATTAAACATAAAAGATCATAAATTTTTTTTATTAACAAAAAATGACAAAAGTAGAAAAAATAATTTATGGTAACGAACGTCGTGCCTTTAAATAATAATTTACCTAAAAAATGTCGTATATGTCATAAGAGAATCATGAAAAAAGGAAGTTATATTTGTTGGTTTTGGAAGAAATAGAAACAGAAACATCAAATTGCTGCTTCTGTTTTTGGGGGTGAAAAAGTGGTTTTGAGCTTTAGAAAAACAGTTTCTATTTTTCAAAAACTGAGTGTTTGGCACAGCTTCTGATTTTGAGAAACAAAAACACTTTTTTAAATTTGGCCAAACACATACTGAATTAATTTTATTCTTTTGGCAGGGAAGTGAAAGCTTCCTATTGGAAAAAATAAAAGTGTAGTTCACTTATGAACCTTTGAAATAATATACTTTCAATAAGCTAAGATACTATCTTTTGGGATATTTTTATGTTTGGAATAATTAAAGTAATGACAAAGAATAATAAACTAAGGCATACAAGTTCTTATACAACTATCTGATTAGGTACCATAGTAGGAGGTACAGATTGTCGTAGAGTCATGTACATGTACTTAGACTAGGACTTCACATTGCGTGGTAAGTTGTGTCCTATTATAGTTTATTGTCTAGTTAGCGAGCTTGCGTGACACAGGGTTCCCGAAACTGGTATAGATGTTGCGGTGTCAAGGAGTATAGCTAAAGTTATTTTCTTGCCTGAACTATATTATTTTCTTTCTGTCATTTGATGAATTTTGCTTTTAAGCATGCAAGACGTTTGTTTTAAACGTGATCTTGGTTATCGTATTTTGTTACATATTGTTTAAAATCTTTCAAATTATTTTGATATATTATATGATTATGCAATATTTATATCATGCGATATTGCTGGGAGAACGTCAAGTTTCTCTCCACTGATTGTGGTTGTTATGTTTATAGCATGACAAGTATTTGTTTTGGATGTGAGTTAGCGAGTAGTTTGCAGATATTACTCTGTTTTTCTACTTTCTTTTATGGCTTTAGTTTGAACCCTTTTGAGAAATTTTATTTTCGCTCTTTTTATAAAAGTGGCAATTGTTTAGACTTAACCATTTGAGTTTACTCTTGAGAATTTTCACATTCTTGTTATAATAATACTTAATTTCTTTTATCTTTGTGTTTATAATATTTTTGCCATTGTTCAGCGATTGTTTTATAGGGGATTACACTAGTAATTTCAATTTATAATTTTTCTCAAATAATTTAAAAAAAAAATTGTCACCAAATTAATAATATCAGTTCATAATTTTTTATACAAATTAAGTACGTTGGTAAGTTTTTTTTATACGAAACTAATAATATCAATTTATAGGTTTTCCATATACGAATTTTTAGATTTATATTAGTTTTGTTTTATTTTAATTAAAAGATTATAATTTAGTTAAAAAAAACTATAATGATTAAAAGATTATACCTTAATTAAAAGATAATAATCTAATAAAAATAAGGGTTATTCTATATGGTGACCCTGAACTTTTTCAGATCCCACATGGTAACCCTGCAAATCAGAAAAGAAAAATGGTAACCCTGAATTCTACTAATTGCAATTAACGTGACCCTTAACTACAATTCCGTCAAATTAGGACGTTAAATATCCTATGTGACATATAAGATCTTATGTGGGTATGACTTGGCTCATATGACTTTTCTCTCTTTCCCACTACCATTGTCATACGATGACCCCACCACGGCCACCACCCACCCCCATCCTACTGCTACTTGCCACCGGCGAACCGCTAAGACGACACCTTATCGCCAATGTTCCAACCTAGCATGAAATCATCAGATCTAAATGGAAGATTTTAAAATTCGTTGTGGGTGCTAGGAGAGTGAGGGGTCGGCTGCGTAAAGGAAGTAGGCGGCAGATGAGAGGAGGAAGAAAGCAAGGAGATCAGAAGAGGAGGAAGGAGAGCTCAAAAAAGAGAGGAAGGAGAGATAATAACATGACATGCGGGGTATGAACGTCGTCTTCCGGTCGACGGTGGCGAGCAACAGTAGGATAGGGTGGGTGGTGGTATTGGTGGGGTCGAATGACAGTGATAATGGGAAATAGAGCAAATAGAGAAGACACATAATAGCTAAGTCATAGCCCACATAAGCCATCTCATATGCCACATAGGCACTTAACGTCCCAATTTGACGGAATTATAGTTAAGGGTCACGTTAATTGTAATTAATAGAGTTCAGGGTTACCATTTTTCTTTTATGATTTACAGGGTTACCATGTGGGATCTGAAAAAGTTCAGGGTCACCATATAGAATAACCCTAAAAATAAAGTATTTTTCCTTATTTAGCCAGATTACTTTTGGAAGGAAAATTATTTAGAATTTTTTTTCTCTTAGTAGTAAAGGAGGATTTTACATAGCAACGTTTATTTAATTTTTTTTTTTAAGGAAAGATCAATTCATTAGTAAAACGTCAAATTACACTTACAAAAGATAGGCATAATTGAAAACAATTCTAATAGAAGCCAAATGACAAAATCATATTGTAAAACTAAGTATCTCAACACATGATATGACAATTCGGCTCGTCCTTGTATCACTATCTTCATGTAGCTTTTTAGGGGATCCTTTATTTGATTCATTAATGGAGAAAATTTACATTTTACTGATACCATAGATCGCCAACGAATATCGCGTATCCATTGTAGAGTCATATGAGAATCATCAACAAACCGCTCTTATCTATATATATTTCCAATAAAACTAAACTTTAAAAAGACATAAACGACATAAAAAAACTCCGAAAATAGAGACTGGCAAACGGATCTCACCAAAAGGGAGATTTGCACAAATCACATCTTAAGTTTAAGTTAACTTAGAGCTGATGATAATAAAGCATATAGAAGGAAAAAGTTTAGATCCAAAGAAGACTAGAATTTAAATACTATCACAATATATTAATTAGTATTTGTTTTACCACATGAATATGATCTTTTTTTCTCTCAAACAAAACAATATTCGAATTCCACAACTAAAAAAGATCACTAATTCACATTATTGCTATCAAGTTTAATTTTTTGGAGCTCCTCTTGCGTACTGATTAACCTGTCATTTTAAAACATTACAGTATAAAACCATTATTTTTAGTCGGCAACGTAATATCAAACGTTCCGAGTATGCGTACCTCAAGTGTAATGTCGTAATTTCTTGTAATAACTCTTTCTCTCTTTCATGAGCAGACTCCAACTACAAATAACGGATTTTCAGATAAGCATTAAAATAAATATATGAGTAAATAAATACAAAAAAAAAATATTTGAAATTTCTAGTGATTGTGTAAGATTGACTAAACAAATGTGAATAAGCTATGAAAAACAAATTATTCATTAAGGTGTTTATCATTAAGGATTATTTTACAAGAATAATCCAAACTATGCGCGGTCTTCTTATAATACTCCCAACTTTATTTAATCCCATAATAAACCGTACTATCAACCTCATCTTCTCCTAATACTCTCGGTAACCTGTTACCTGTTTGTCCGGTCACAATTAAAAAAATAAAAATAAAAAATCATTAACTAGAATGCTTTTTAACACTTCCATCAGCATTCAGCACCATCACAAATAATCAAACACCAAAAACACACCGCATCAGTCATCACCACTTCACCGCCCCATACCACTGAGTCACCACGACATTATCTGTAACTCCCAACCTCACTCCAAGCTCCAATCCTCGCCATCACACCCATGTCCTTCGTTCATCTCCGCTGCCCCCGTCTCCGCCGCTACCACTATCGCCTTTTCCTCACTCCTCGTGGTAGCGATACCACATCCGAACAACCAGAAAATGAACACCAAACCTTTAGATCATCAACCCATCAACTCAATGTTTTCTGGAATTTTACAATCAATGAGATTCTTCTGTAAACGAAATTAGTGCTAAGATTATGGAGGAAATATTGAAACTTTGCTTGAAACTGAGAAGATGAATTGTTTAATTGATAGATTGATGAGGTTAAGGGTGGTAGAGTGGTGGTGTTGCTGATAAAGAGGGGCTAAGGGAGGAAGAAGAAAGTAGGCTTAATAAAATTTGAGATCAACCTGTTAGTTTACCGTGTTTTACAGGTAAAAAATGGCTCGGGTGTAGTATGAGAGAAGGGTGGTCAAAGTACGGTTTATTTTGAGTTAAATTAAAGTTCGGATTAATATGAGAAGATGGTCAATAGTTTGGATTATTCATATCAATTAACCCTATCATTAAAGGTTTTTTGTTTTCACAACGTATCACATGCTATAATATAGGTTATTGTTAGATAATCTTATTATTGCTCAAAGTACGTCCCAAGCTTCCAAAATAACGTCCACAATCTGACTTTATTTTTACACCTTTTGTTTGCTTATGTCATAAATCAACAAAATATCGTTAGAAAACCTTATATGCATATACCATCAAATATCTTGTCAATTCAACCTTGTAAACTAACACATCACAATGAGAATGAGAAAATGACCAAGAGCATAATAAAACAATTTCCCCTAAATGTGATAAAAAAAACTCATGTCCAACTGATGTGACCATTTTTGACGCACTTTTACCCCCTTAACAGACCAGGTTTTGCATATATGCTTTTCTATTGGATTTGAGCTTGCTTGTAGGTAAAGGAGCTAAATCACGCATAAATGGAGCATTTCGGAGCTAAAATGATGATATCCAAGGACCTAGCATGAAAAGGAGACGTAGCCAAAGGCCTAAGTCAAGTTTTGGAGCTAAGTAGAGCAGCCCCCACAGGCTAAGGGTTTTGGGGCAAGACTCACCAAAAAGGAGCAATTGTAATTTGAACCCGGGCGGGTCCGAAGGCAAAATGACCCGGGCTGGCCAATTTTAACCCGGCCTACTCTTCAATTCTCCGCCATGTCCTTGAACGACACTCCACCTCTACTTAACCTAATTCTTGTACTTAGTATAAATACCCCTCTCTTCCATTAGGGTTAAGGGAGCCACTTCAGGGTGTTAATTTGGTTAATTACTTGTAATCAAACAATTTCATTTCAATCTTTCCTTAATCTTTCCACTATTAATCTTAGATTTAGCTTGAAGAATACTTGGGTTGTAATTGAAAATTTGACAATTCTTCATTTATCAAAGGGTTTCTTCTTATTTCATTATTTTTCAATCCTGACTAGTTGGTATAATTCCTAATCTCTCTCTATTTCTTTGCAATTTATTTACATGTTCATCATGATTTCACATGTTAGTATGATTCACCTTCTTACTTGTTCATCTATTACCATGATTAGTGTGTAGTTTCATAACTAGGGTTAATGGGGGATTAAGGGAAGGATTATAGGATTGGATTCATGCTTATGTTGAGGATTGATTGATTAATTAAATTGTTGTCATATCTAGCTTAGTGAACATGTTATGTTTGATGAAATGCTTGCTTGACAACCATGCATGATTCTCTACCGTCTTGACAAACCTTATAAGATTGGAAGTCTCAAGGATTGTTAGACTTACCATTCAACCAACCTAATAAGATCGAAAGCCTCAAGGGTGGTTAGACCATGCACTAGACTAGTAGGGACACCGGGTGTACGTGAAAGCTAAGCCAACTCGACCTAAGAGCCGTAGGACCAAAAGTTCCGGCCCTATATCACTATGACCTCAACCGAACAAACCAATACTTGTATGCTTGAATCCTATCCTTGTGTCATCCCTATGATCCCATGATACCCTAGTATCTTCCCCCTATTGATTACATCTCCATCTTTACTTGCTTAATGTTGTTATTTACCTTTTGTTTTAGCTATAGATTCTCTAAACCATCAAATTCAATTGTGACAACCTTAGCACAACTACAACTCAATAGAATGATTTGAATACCCACGTCCTTTGGGTTCGACCTCTATTTACTACTTTGCTAGTTTGTTGAATACAAATATTGTTTGATGGATTAACGACACATCACCAACCAACGTTAACTTGTACCCTCATACAAGCTTATTCATACACACCATCTATGAGACTGATATTTTATTAAACTCTTTGCTAAGGTTCAAAAAATTACTTGTATTTTAATCTTTACAATTTCAATTAAATAAAAACTAAATGTAAATTTATTCTTATCTTTGTGGTATTTCATCATCTTTCTTACTACATAACTTACCATGATAGTTGATTTTCGAGAAAAAATCCAAGTGATTATAAAAAATCGCCAACTATTTTCGCACCTTGTATTCGATAAATGGTTATAATTTTATTGTATGTTTCCAAAATGTAATCCTATTCTAATTTCCATGATCTTAAGTATCATATTTATTCTTATGCTAGAGAATGAAAGTACTCTTCCTCCCGAGAGTCCCCGCTAATCGTATCCGGTATCTTTATATTGAAAGATGTTACTAAAAATTCTACTCCTCTCGCCCATAAATATCTAAAAAACTTGTTAGGAATATCATATGACTATACAATTCTCTTTAACACAGTCTCATTAACGTCACTTTGACTTCATTTCTAAGACTTCATACTTTTGAATTCATTGTGTAAGTTCCCAGTAATAATAGTGTAATGGATGTCTAAATTTATAGTATCTTACCTTTAAAGCTCAATGAATAATATATATCTATATATAATATAATAAAATAGAAATCATAAACAATTTTTTCCCGACTAAACAATCGCTCCATATTAAACACAACTTTCCCAAATCACATTAACCCACTAACCAAATGACGCATTATGATCCTCAAGTTAATTCTTACTAATTCATGCACAATAATATGACATGGCCCACCATGTTAACAAAAATGAACCTCAATTTGATTTTGTACGAATTTCTTCACGTCAAATATTTATTTGGGTACATTTCACGTCAAATATTGAACACCTTGAAATTGAATAATAAATTCAACTTAGTCAAATATTGAATATATTAAAACTGAATATTATTCTAAAGTAATATTATTGGGTGTTTATTTTTATTTTTTTTTATTTTTCATATTTCCATCAAACTGAATAATTTAATAAGGGAATCACATGCTTAACCTAAGTAAATCCTTGACTCTATTTTCCCATTTGAACTCATATATTCGTAAACATCACAACTAAGAACTTGATGGAGGAATACAATTTGGGCCCACGTTCGAAATTAACATTACGATAAGAGACATAATATGAAAACAAATGTCAATTAATTCAGCTCAGTTCAGGTGGGGTAATTTCAGGTTTGCAAAAATTCAGGTCACATTGAGGCTCTGTTTGGCACGTCATTTCAGGTACCTTATTTGACCAAAGTAGCTTATTTGACCAAAATTTCAGCTACTTGATTTTTTTGGAAGTGTTTGGCAAGTAGCTTATTTGGTCAAATAAGGTACCTGAAATGAAATGCTACCTCTGGTAGCATTTGAGATTACAGGTACCTGATATAAAAATTCTTCCATTTTTAACCCATTTATTCTATAATACTTCTTAAATAATTATCATATCCTTTTACTTCATTTTACCAAAATCATCTACCTTTTCAGCTAGTTTGTCAAACACATTTTTATATAATCAGTTACCTTATCAACTCCTAATTTTCACCTACCTTATCAGTTACCTTTTCAGGTTTCAGTTAGCTTTTCAGTTTTCAGCTACCTTTTCAGGTTTCAGCTACCTTTGCAGTTAGTTTTGCCAAACAGAGCCTGAGTGTGTTTCGGTCATTGCGGAGTAAGGTCACTTTCGAGTAGATATACTAATTTATTCTCAAGTCATTCACAGATATTAGTCGCTATCATGCAACAATAAAATTTTGAGTCAGGTCAATTCGGGTTACCGGTCAAGTTTGAGTCCTTAGTTCGATGTCTAATCGAATTATTTGGGTGGGATTATTTAGGTCAAGTCAATTTGTCGAGTCTTTTAATAATTGCTTCAAAAGAACTAAATAATAATATTATTACACCGATAAAAGAACTAAATATTAATATTATTACACCGATTATACTTTAGATGAATGAATGTCGTAGCAATATGATATTTTTTTTTTGTGTGTGTGTGTGTGTTTGACTATTAGTGTTCTTTAAATATTGATTATCAAGAGAATTTTTATTTTCAATAATGCAAACAAAATGTTGTAGTTAAATATTAATTATCAAGTGAACATATAAATAAGTATCATCGGTGTAATAATTATTACACCGATGATACTTATTTATATGTTCAGTTTATATGCCCGTATAATTTTAGACGGGTCCTAAGCTATGATTGAAATATGACCTACACCTATCATTTACAACATTTTTTTGAAATATAACTTTTCATCAATATTCTTCATACAAGTCGCACACTAGTATTAGATACTTTCTTATCTATCATTTAATAAATTTATACATCTCTATTTCCTCTTTCGTTTTATCCAGTGATGTATGAAAATTTTTAATTATATTTTGCCTAGGCATCTCGTGTTTAATTTTATTACTTTACTTAATATGACCTCTTTATACATCATATATTTGTCATTATTTATACCTCTTCCAAATACTTTATAACTACCATGTTTGGTCTATATTCCTTGATTCACCTACTTTTACCTAGATGTATCATTATTCGATAATATGTTTTCTCTAACACATCATAGAACTTCGTTCACTACCTTCTTTTCATCACGAATTAGCATAGTCTAAGACGAATCTATATTTATTTCCATGCAAGAAGGAACATACCAACTGTAGAATACTAGCAAAACATAATTATTGGTCTTTCCTAGCAGTTTTGATGAATATATGTGTAACACTTACGAAATTTTAGTTTAGGAATTTATTAATTTAAATGTTTATTTTTATTATTTTATTAAAATCACATTTTTAATATAGTTGGGTAGAAACCGCAACCAAATTGCCCAAATAGAGCTTAGAATCGAATTCTACGTGAAATTTGAGTATAGCCCGAGTCAATTGGGACATGGGCCAAACTAATAAAAGTTGGGTTCTAATTCTATATTTTATTCTCATTTTCTCACAACTCACTTCATCCCTTCCACCTCAATTTTAAGATTTTCGTTCTTCACAAAATCCTCCATTAAACAACCCCTCTTCGAAAACATAAAACTTACATATCTCCTTCATTCCTCCACTAAATCAATCCATTTTTGGGCGAAACTCCATCTTTTCTCATCCTACATCTTTTAAGGTAAGAAAGTATCATCTTTTTCTACTTCTAAAAATTCCATTTTTTTCAAGTTGGACCTTCTAACAAAGCTATGTTACGTCTTTGTGCTTTAGAGGTGACTTTGAAAACCCAGAGAATGAGAGAAGGACTACTACCATATTGAAGAGGATTTAGAGGAATAAAAGTGCAAGTTAAGGTAACGATGATGGGTTACTCGGTATTATATATTTTGGTGTTATTTGGATGTTAAATTAGAATATTTATTGATGAAAATATACTACCTTTATGTGTTGAATATGAGTTTGGGTAAAGTTTTGAATTTGTGTTTTGCATCTTCTTTGATATGTTTCTGTACAATTCTTACGTTCCGTGAGTTAAGATTCATCATGTTAATATTGTTTAGACGGTGTTTTAGAGAGTTGACGTCAATACCATGGTCTTATGAGTGCTATGGAGAAAAGAGATGAATGGTATGTGTTGGGATTGCTTTAAATCCATGCGTATGCTCATCCCATATTTCTTACGTTCTCAAATATGTTAGTTTGGTGATTAGTAATAAGGTTTCATGTTAATATTTGTGTTTGGGATTTCAGGTGTAGTATGATGGCAGTTGAGATGTTATAACTTACTAATTGAACATTAGTCGTGTTAAAAGCGATTAAGGAACTTACTTTGTGGATAAACGATTGAGGAACTTACTTTGTCGAGTCTTAAGTTGAGAGACTCCTAATTGATTGTAATTGAACATTAGTCGTGTTAAAAGCTTTAATCGTGTGAAAGAGGTTGAGCGAATTTAATTATTGGGATTTGTTAAGTTTAACGGTGGTGAACTACATTCTTTCGAGAGAGTTTATGATGAAGTGAGGAAGTCCTTTGGTTTTGTGTGGTTTCAAGCTTGGTTTGGTAAAGTTGCTCGAGAAACTGATTAGGATGACATTTCTATCTGAGATTTGAGTGCGTATCATATCCCTATTGCATGAGTTTTCCTCTTCTTTGACCATAAACTTTATTGTTCATGCCGCTCCCACCCATTTTGGCAAGTTTTTCTTTTGGAATTGATCTGGTTGTCGGTAAGGTTCTATGCTCTTTAGCCTCTTTATCGACTTTATCGTGACATTCTACCCCTTAGAATTTCAAATTATTTCCTTACGTTCGTTGAGTGTTGATTCCATTACCATGATTTATGATGGGCAATTGGGCATGCTTGAGTTGTTTTTCCTTTTGTGCAATTTCTTGGTATTTTGAGTCTATACCTTTAAAAAACTTCCAAAAATTTTATATTGTGTTTGCAAACTTAACATTTTATAGAGGTTGAAAATGAATTTTTCATGTTTTGTTAAGCTTTCGTGTTCGATTTGATGTTATAATTCGTTTCGAGGCGTCTAATAACTGATTCTACACTTATCGACAAAAAAATTGTATTTTACTTTGTCTTTGATTGGGATTGACGGTGTTCTTGTACGCACAACAAGAACACTATCGTTCCCTTACAGAGTACTTGTACATTTGAAAACTTCTCTTAAACTTTTTCGTAAAAGTTTCATTTTCTGGATTTCACTCTTTCTAAATGTTTTGGTCGTCGATTTAGGGAAACCGACTTTCTCCTTATAACTTTTTCGTTTTTTTAATTTGAAATTTCGAGGACGAAACGTTTTAAGGTGAGCTGATTATAACACTCACGAATTTTTTAATTTTGGAATTTATTAATTTCAGTAGTTATTTTTATTATTTTATTAGCCATATTTTACTAAAGTTACGTTGTTAGTATAGGTGGGTGGAAACCATAACAAATTGCCCAAATAGAGCATAGAATCTGATTTTACAGAAAATTTAAGTAAAGCTCAGGTTAATTGAGTCATGGAACAAACTAAGAACAGTTGGACTCTAATTCTTGGTTTTATTTTTATTTTGTCACAACTCACTTCATCCCTCCCACCTAAATTTTAAGATATTACTTCTCACAGAAACCTCTAATAAACCCCTCTCTTTGAAAACATAAAACTCACATATATCCTTCATTCCTCCATCAAATCAATCCATTTTCACGCCAAACTTCACCTTTCTCATCCTTCATTTTTTAAGGTAAGAAAGTCTCATCTTTTCGAACTTCTCAAAATATAATCTTTTTCAAGTTAGACCTTCTAACAAATCGATTATGTCTTTGTGTTTAGGAGGTAACCTTAAAGACCCTAAGAAGGAATATGTTTGTGTACAATTCTTTTGTTTCATAAGCTTACATTCATCATGCTGATGTTGATTTAGATGGTGTGTTAGAGTGTTGATGTTAATACTATTGTCTTATGAGTGTTTTGGAGAAAAGAGATGAATGATATATGTTGGGGTTGCTTTAAATCCATGCCTTGCTCTTTCCATATTTTTTATGTCCCAAATATGTGAGTTTGATGCTTAGTAATGAGATTCCATATTAGTTTATGATGTTGTGCTTAACTTTGAAATTGGAGTCATTTAAGGTAGAGTTGTGGTGTTGAAGATTCTTGTAATTACTTAATTTTGGTTATGTCCAATGCATTTATGAGTCTTTTAAACCATTATTGGGTGTATAAATGTTGCATTTATTGAGTATAAAGGGGCATTAAAATGTTTAAACAAGTTATACGAAAGTTGGAATGAAAATTGGTAAAGGAATACCAATTTTTGGAATAGTCTTCATAAGGGGTCAACTTCAAATGATTATAACTCTAATTCTAGACATGATATTGATATAATTACTATCAAGGGGTTAGCTTGTCCCCTTACGGTTCTAACAGTAGGCCTTACGCCCTAAGAGACCGAGGATGAGGGAGATATGCCCATTTTACGAAAACTGGTTGTAGAGCACTCCTTAATTGTTCATAACATACTCGACTGTTCAAGTTCCTTCCAGCAAGGAAGGGGCCGTTCAAACTTGACTGTTCATAAGATAATTGACCGCTCAAGTTCTTCCATAATGGAAAGGACCATTTCAAAATTGACTGTTCATAACTGTTAAATTCAACAACGAGCCTAGGCCACACCCAAACGGAGGAGACAAAGTCCACAATGAAGGCCCAAGAGGGTTTCACTCTAAAACCAATTGGCAATAGAGGGAGTAACCCATTGCCTTATAAGGTGGTAATTCTTCTCCTCTTTTATCAATCTGGGACAACCCTCACATGTGGAACTTCGGGTTTCTTCACAATCCCCCTCACATGTGAGACCCACTTATCAGACTAGACAAATTCAACTGAGCAACTCTACTTTTCCAGCTGTAAACTTGGCCCAGTATTAACTCAGAATGGACAAATTCAACTGAGCAACTTTGCTCGTTCGGTTGCAAATTTGGCCCATGAAACCCATGTCTTTAGCCATGGGCTCTGATACCATGTTAAATTCAACAACGGGTCTGGGCCACACCCAAACGCAGGAGACAGAGTCCACAACGGAGGCCCAAGAGGGTTCCACTCTAAAACCAAATGGCAATAGAGGGAGTAACCCCTTGCCTTATAAGGTGGTAATTCTTCTCCTCTTTATCAATGTGGGATAATGCTCACATGTGGAACTTCGGGATTAGTCACCATATCATACTGGACCATTCAACATCCCAAGTTTGCGCTCTCGGCCTATATACCCTCTTTTATCGCTTTGTCTTATTGATTATGATCTAGACCTTTGTTCTAATGCTTACGGGGGGTATGTCAACACTTGTGTAACATCGGAACACTTGATTAAGTCTCATTTACATGCTTAATGACGGTTTTTCGATGTTTCACACACATGTCATGTTTACCTTCAATAGCCATTGGATTCACGTTTAGTTAGTTTGTTACCTATTTTCTTGCCTTGACTTGGTGATATGCCTCTAGAGTCTAGACCTTTATCTTAATATTTGTGTATCACGTATTAACACTTGTTTATGTCTCATTCACATGATAAGTGATGGATTTTGGATGTTTGACTCATGTGTCATGTTTACCATGATTAGTCATTGGAATCATGTATATTTGATAGAGTCGATCTCTCATGCCTTTTGTGCTTACACTGCTTCTTGGACGTAAAGTCTAAGTGACGAGTGTACATCCCATGTATGTGATTGAATAGATGAGTCTGGATAGTGTCTTGGTCATGTTCACATATCACTGAGTCGGGTACTTATACATTCTATCTATAGTGTTTATCTACTTTGTGCTAGTGTGAATATGACGACATTGTTAGGAGGCGAACGCGTAGCGTTGGTCGACCCAGTCGTCAAATATTGTATTCATGCGAGGTGGTGTCATTGTGCTTAGCGTACTAGCTTCACTTTCTATTTACGCCACTTCCATGTCGTTCTGGCGGATTTGGTATACTCATTCTTTTTCGCCACTTTCGTGTCGTTCTGTCGAATTTGGGGTACTCGCCTTCTGTTCTCTTGCATCGAGTTTTGGATGCGAAATGTTTATCGCATGTCGTATCGGGAATTTTTCACTCGAGATTCTGGATCCGGGTTAAGACTAGGAATGTATTATTATCGTCGTCCTACCGAGAGGATTGAGTCTTAAGTCATCTTGTCTTGCTTAATCACAATGTTTTGTACGTGCCATTTACCGAGAAAGTTGGATTCTTGTCTGAATGGATTATTTAGTTGGTTGATTACATATGTATAAGTTTTATTTCATGTTATGGTTGTCAAGTAAATTCATATGCCTTATGTTTTTTCCCTCGTCGTCATGGCAAGTTATCTAAGTCACGTGATTGCAATTGTATTATATTAGAATTGTTCTTATCTATGTGTGTTTAGATGTAATATGCCTAGGAAAACCCTCAGTTACTCCCCACTGATTTGGCATTCACTTTTAATGAATGAACAGGCTGCAGGTTCCTGCTTATTTGGGGGTTTGGACGAGTGGGTTAGCGAGAGTTGTACTTACAACGAATGACTTTTATTGTTGTAGTTTCGATTTATACTTAATATTATAATTGTCTTTTATTGAGGGATTGAGCTCCCTCATATCTAGTTAAATTGTATTTTGTTTAAAAGCCTTCTTAAATTTAAGATTTCGTTTATAATTTAGTGACTTCGCGGTTTTTATCATTAAAGTTTTTAAAATCTTGCATTTTTTGCTTTAATGTTTATTTTTAATTTATTGTATATGATTAGCTTGGCTCAACTGTAGATATTCTCAATCTTCAATTATCACCTCTTTTATTAATAACCATATATTAACAATCTATGTTACGTTGGCGTAGTACTCTCATTATGCAATATTACAATGTTTAGTTCTTTCTTCAATCATTAAGATGAATTTGGTCGGATATAAACTACCTTCATTACTATATATCACCAAATATGAGCGTTATTTTTTAAAAAAAATCTTCTTTGTTTGTTTTAGTTAAAAGGAAGTTTGTGAAATGGATTAAAATTTAAAAGGAAATATATCACTTCATTTATCTCCATAGGCCACACTAAAATTTTTCCGACATAAGACATATTTGGAAAAAAAAAAATATCGTTTCTCCTTTCTCGTCCACCTTGGTCTCTTTAATTCTCCTTATCCCTTTTCCATATTCCTCTTTACTTTAGTAGTCAAACAAAGGATAAATGCTCATCATATCTAAGTTATATACGTGTGAACGCAAAATCCAAGCGCTATTTTTCTTTCGCCAAAACCAAAACCTCGACGAACACTATGTAACCTATCTTGACGACAAACCCCATGATCATTGAGATCATCACCATCGATCACATGCTTGTATTGGGGTTCTTAGGAGAACCTCCTCCAAATTATCCAAGTGTACATGTTGTCGAGTAGATACAACTAGTTTTACTTGTGTTGGATAAATACTTCGGGAATAACATCATTCCTTAAGAAAAACTTCAATACTCATAATCATGTTACTCTTTTTTAACAGTTCTAAAACATAATCATCTTTAATAATTACAAATTCCACTACACTTTTACGATTATAATAAAAAAAAAATCATATCACTCAATTCTATCAATTAGTTATCAGTATAACTTTTGAAATTAGTTAGTTGATGAATTAACTGCATTATTGGATACTGTTGCGGAAAAAATGTTGAATTTTTAAATGTTTTACAAACTAAGCACCTAAGTATTTATTATAGTCACGGATCTAACATTTCAAATAGTATTGGATATCATACTAGGTGTATTATCAATAAATATCTAATCAGAATGCAAAGTACCAAACACAAAACTAAGTGTGAAGCATAATGCAATTGTTGATATTGATGACAACATATTTTAGCTCACTTTAACACAGTTTTGGACCCATTACGTGTCCCTTGTTGATGTTGAATTGACACGTTTAGGGGTGGCCTATACCTATTTTAGACCATGAAATTGGTGAACAATGGGTTGATGTAGTTGGTTAAACTACTACCTAACCCGATTGAATATTCTTAACTAGTTGTTTAAGACTACCGTGACGCTTAAAAACCATGTTAAAACTTGGGTCCCCGTACTTCCTCTAACGCCTTTCCATATATTATCTATCTCGTTATTTAACTACTTATTTTTTATTTACGTGTTTTAATTTAATTTAGTTTACCTTGCATTTAGTCTATCTTTAGTTTAGTTTAAAAATTTACTTATTTGGCTCCTAACCGACCTAGGACTTAGCATAAACTTCCTAAAAGCGTCTCTGTGGATCGACCTTAGTACCCTACTACACTAATTAGGTACCAAGACTACAAATATTTTTTTTATAGTGGTTAGGGTAACAAAAACCTTATATGGCTACTGAATATCAAGCGTCTCTGTGGATCGACCTTAGTAATGTACATAGCTAAAAAGGGAAACAAGTAAACATGGATGTAAAATGATGATTTTAGTATTTTATATAAAAGTTTGTATTTAAAAATATTATAAATTATGAACCAAAAATAATATTTTAAATAATACAATCATTAATATTTCGAACATTCCCTAGTATTTGATTTTGTCATAGATTTCCTCTTAATATATAGGAGAAGATATTAATTTGTATTTATATGTGGATAAACAACTTTAATTTGTTTTATAAACATATTTATATCTTAAGATTCACAAGTCTACTAAAACATATATCTAATGTTATAATATTATCTCTTTAACTAAAGACGATTACTTACCAATGACTTTTCTGTGATTGGTGGAGTAGTTGATGTACAATTTTCATCAGTTGAAAGATTAGCTGTAGAAAAAAAGTTCAATAGTGAGTGATTATAAATATAAATCTAAAACAAATTACTTTCTCATACAATCTAGTTTATATTACCGTTAAAATCCCCAAAAGAAATTTGTTTCATCATACTCAAAATATTATCCTGTTGAGAATATGATAATTAGCCAACACACATTGATTGAGATTATACGTGTATGAGTAATAAATGTGTTGTACAACATACCCTTTGAGTAATATTTGTTTGAAGAAAATACTGTAGTATGGAGAACAAAGGTTTTATGTCTTGATTCGTTGATTGAGAGCTTATCGGAGAAGCTAATGACATTATAGAAGTTGGTGCAATAACCTGCATGAGTCAATAATAATTTTATTGTAAGAGTATCAAAGAAAACAAATAATATACAAATTGACATTAAAAGAATAACTATCTAGAAAATTTCTATATATAACTTCTTTTCAGGATTTTCTACATGGTAACCTTAAGTTCATTAAAATCCCACATGTTAATCTTACTTTCTCAGAATCATCTCTTGTTGAATTTCGAATTGGTGGGAAAAAAGTATGTTGAAAACGTTAGGGTTTTGCATGGAGAAATTAAGGGAGGATTTAGCTAAAGAGAGAAATTGATGTTTGAGTGATCAATATTAAGAAAAAGTTCATCGAAAAAGTATTGTGGAAACTATGGGATGCTTTGCAAATTTAAGGTAGAAATTAACGATATTTTGAAGCAAAAGAGAATGAAGGGAAGATTTACTTCCTAAGGTTGTTTACAGCCTTAATTGATAGAGGGACAAACTTCTTAAAGCTTTATGCTGAAGTGCCTAATATGAAAGATGGAGAATAAAAGACAAAAATGGTTTTTCCAAATCACACTTTTGTGACCAGCTCAGCCATTACTTATCGGGAATATTTGGTGGAAACAAGTTAAGGGTAATGTCATATACCAATCCGACCCGTCACCGTCGTAACACAACAACAATAAGATTGGATGTAGACCTTTGGGCCAATATTTTTCCTGAGTTAAGCCCGAACGCACAAGGCTATATCATAAGCCTCTTATTTTCCTTATGTGGGACAATTTTTCTCTTAGTATCTTGAGCTGTTACAAACTCCCCCACTTAAAGAACACTACGTCGTTGTTGTGCCCATAAGCTAACCGTAGCCAAGCCCCAGAATTCTCCCCCGTTAGGTGGATGACCCGGGTACTCCCGACCACAGGCTCACCACACAGTCGCAGGTTTGCTCTGATACCATTTATAACAACCCAACCCACCACCGTCGTAACACAACCCCGATAAGATGGGATGTGGACCTTTGCGGCCATTTTTTGTCCTCACTTAAGCCCAAAAGCACAAGACATTGTACTAAGTGGTGGGTGAAATCCTTTATAAACATATCACAAGCCTCTTATTTTCCCGATGTGGAATAATTTTTCTCTCGGTATCGTGGAGTGTTACATGCCATGTTTATTTAACGTATTACAAGGAATACATGAAGTGATTTAAAAAAATATTAACAAGAATACCATATGTGCGATTTGAATAAACTTCGGGTCACCAAGCCATGTAAAAAAAAAATTCTTTTTAAAAATGTCAACATTATAGAAAAATATACCACAAGTGATTTTATGTGATAGTAATCAATTTAGGCATCAAACTACATTCTAAAGTAACAAATTAACGATATGTCTAGAATAACTTGTAATGATTGTACGTTTTGGGCGTGTGACATAATGCAAGGAACTTTACCAAAATAAACTATCATATCCTACATGAAATGTAATACTCCTCATATTCTAAGGTTATAGGACCCTTAGTATGCATCTAAGTAGAATTTAGACAATGAAGGACTAATAGGAGAAGTTAAACAAATGTGTCATGAGTTGGAAACGTGATCGCTTGTAGAGTGAACTTCAAACTGTTAAATCTATAGTTCTAAAGCTCCGTTGGAGGTGATTCAAGTTGGACGAGAAACCTTATCTTCTTAGATTTCCAACGCATGGTCACAAGCTTCATTTCGATACGTAACGAAGAAATGACGAACGTTCGAAGTTAGGCCGGACAGGACAAGACAAGACAAGAGGCGACCCGCGTGTAATTGGCGCGACCCGCTTGTAGTTGGCGCGCCCCGCTTGTTTTAGGCGCGACCTACGGATTAGTTAGACGTGATGCTTGTCTTTCGTGTTTCCTATTATTATTATTATTATTATTATTATTATTATTATTATTATTATTATTATTATTATTATTATTATTATTATTATTATTATTATTATTATTATTATTATTATTATTATTATTATTATTATTATTATTATTATTATTATTATTATTATTATTATTATTATTATTATTATTATTATTATTATTATTATTATTATATTGTTTTCCTAAACCTACTCTCATCTTCCTAAACTCTATAAATACCAATAAACATTAGACCTTGAAACCTTTTTAGTTTATTTTACAACTTTTACGTAAAATCACATTAGAGAGAAGAGGGGAAGGGAGATTAGCAATCAAATTGGGGGAAATCACATCTAGCAAGCAAGATCGAGCCTTTTTCATCGAAATTGTTAGATCTATCTTCTTAATCATTAATTTAGTTAGTAATCTCCTTAATTATCATCCTAGATTCGTTATAGATTAACCATATACTTAGAATTGGGTAAAGTTTGTAGTAATTATATGAATTATATATTGTAGGTAGCGGATTGGTAGAAGATCATTATTAAGATTAAATGTTGTGCTTGGATTGCGAAAGGGTAGGGATCCCCTACTCAATCTTGTGTTAATTGATAATTTGTGTTATTGGAATTTGGGGTTTCGCATGGTTATTATTTTATTGATATTGTTATTGTTAAGGATGTATATATGTCATTAAGTTGGTCCGTGTGTGCCATTAAGTTGGTCCGTGATTACCGTTAATCGGTCCATGAGGTAATGTCGTAACTGTTTGTGATTCTAATGCTTCTAGACGGTTTAAGTTTATTGAATGTGTTTTCTTACGGTTCTGTCTATCGCTACTGGACGTGTGTTTGTTGCCCTATCAAAATAAAATGATGCAAGCTTTAACTGCTGGCGTCCATTAATGAACCAATTAATATTTCCGGTTAATTGGGGAGCAGATTATAAAACAGGTTAGATTTGAGAAGCTGTCTTGGTTGCCCAGGATGGGATTGGCGCGAGATCACAGTGTCTTTGAAGTCTAGATTTCCACATTTATTAATCACTAGCTTTCGCTGCTATGTAATTTAATTTATCTAAACAGTTTGGTTGAGTTTGTTATAAAACCTCTTAAGTATTATTCTGCAAAGTATCATTTATTTAAAGTACCTATGTATTTGTTTGTCGTATATACTTACTACCTCAGACAACTGAGATGGTAACACTCCTATTTACTTGGGAGGCTTAGCTAAAGGGTCCTGAATAAATGGAGGTATTACATGACAATTTGAAAATGTTGTTTAAAATTTAAGTCATAACTAGATAAATTTGACCATTTGTTAGCTAAGAATGACTACAATTTTGACAGTTTTAGGTAGAAGTTGTACTCCCTCCTACCCAGGATAACTGTCCCAAATAAAAATGGCACGAAAATTAAGGAATGAAGTTAAATAATGAAAAATATTGTTTAGGGGTAAGAAGAAAGTAAGTTAAATAATAAAAAGTAACAGGTTAAGAGTGGGTTGGGTTGTAAATAATGAAAAGAACAAATGGTAGGATAGTCATCAAACATGTCCAAATATGGCAAATGGGACATTTGTGTGCGTAGACGGAATTGGCAGTGGGACACTTATTCTGGATAGGCGGGAGTATTAAATTTGCTCCTTTGTCACTCTTGGCTAACCTGACAAAACTAGCCCGACTCAAATAACTCGGCTCGAACCCGACACACACTCGATTTGAGGACCCAAATCTGATGCGAACCCGAATTGAGTCGAAATTATTCAAGCTGGCCCGAATGTTGATTATTGGAAACTTAACGTTATCCCCAAATAACTTGAAAACAACCCACCCAAAAATGCGAACCCGAATGACCTTAGCAAACTATAACGCTTGGTTACATGTTCCGATAGCTTGTTACCATATTGTTAGCTTTTTTTCCTAAAAATGGCTGGTTTCCAAATTCATGGAAAAAGGCGTCTGTTGCTCAAATTATTTGCTAAAAAAATGGGTATATCTAATAAAGTTTATAAAAACTTAAGGGTAGAATTAAGATTAACATAAAGCAGGGTTATAGATGTGAAAACCCAATAACACAAAGGTATAAACGAAAAGTCAATAAAATGGAAAGTATGAGGGATTTGTAGAGTAAATACTTTACTAAATTTGGGAAGGTGATGATTATTTTGGGATAAATTTTGAGGGAAACGGGACAATAGAAATGAAATAGTGAGAGTAAAACACAACTATTATTAAGTAATATTACTTCTTCCAATCCTCTATTTTCTTTCCCATTGATTTGGACACAAGAATTAAGGGAGGAGTATTATATTAATAAAGAGTTGGGTATGGTTTGGTGATAGAAGAGATGGATGAATAATTAGGAGTTAAATAAAGAATTGTGGACTACAGACATTAAAGGAAGAAATTATAGGAGTAAAAGAGTTGGGTGAGATTTGGTAATATAAGAGATGGATGAATAAAATAAGTGTAAAAGTTATCAAAAATAGAAAGGGAAAGCAAATTCGAATAATCCGTTTTAGGAAATAGGGAAGAAAATAAAGGATTGCAGGGAGTACTAGTTTATCCTCATTCATGTTAGGACCATTACACATTTATTTCCTTATTGCCTAATGAAGTATTAAGCGATATTACATGTATCACTCAGATGAAGATTAAGGTTCACATGAGTAACATATTTGAGTTCTTTATTTGAAATTTCCTACTTAGATCTTTGACTAAGTCTATTTTTTCAAAACTTTTTACCCATTGAGTAGTTAAATGCATTTTTGCCTCTGTAGATCTTCAAGGAAGGAAAAACGAATAAAGATATTAGATTCTTTGTTCTATCAAATTGATTTGTTTTGTTATGAATGTTCTCTCTTTGATGGTCGACGACGACATAGGATGCATTAGGAATATTTATCTCTTCTTAGATGTTCAAGATAAAAATAATCATCTCCGCCAATTGTAAATGACTTACTGTAATACTCCACGGAACCGAAGACGTTATTTGGGTGGAGTACTTCTTTGAGAAGGTCCATTGATAGGCTTAAATGGCTAGTGCTTAAAGGGAATGGAAGTACAACTTATATCAACAAAGTGCACTTTTTTTTATGGTTTACCATGCAAAAGAAATTCACAGTTAAGCGTGCTTGGCTTGGAGTAGTCTTAGGGAGGGTGGCCTCCGGGAAGGTTCTCGAGATGTGGGTGAGTAAGGACAAATTGCGCTGGAAATGACCCGTGTTGATCTGTGTGCCACGTACTTAGCCTGGACAGCTACCATGAGTGACCGCTCCCGACCCAGGGTTTAGGTCGGGGTGTTACATTTACTTCTCCTTACATAAGGTGACATAGTATCTGTAGAATGTATTACTTATGTTCTTAACGAATCTCATTCTTACCTTGACCTACACATGAACTTGATGATCATTAATTATCTTTCTTGGGTGTGAGTAATGGAGTTGTGAAGAAAGGATTAAGAAGCTCACTTACTTTTCGAGATTCTGATACGTGTCAGTCTTTCAAATATTTTGGAACTCTTTCATACAAAAGTTAACAAGATATCAATGCTAACCTCTGGTCAATCAGATTTGTCAAAATGATCAAGGTTGAACTATCCAGTTTTTATCATACGTCGAAAACTTTCCACTGATATATTTAATTATCTATGTACTAGATGTTTAATAGCCGCATTTTATTCCTTTTTAAAGAATGTTGTGTATTAAACTAATTATGTAGTGATTTCTATTGAAGAATTTCATGTGAGGCAAAAAGTTGTTATAGAAGTATTGGAGCAACTTATATTATCCTAAGAAATACTCATGAGTCAACTTTAACTAAATGGTTAATTAAAATGAAGTGACGGATAACATCGTTTCAAGAATAATATTAAAGTTTATGGATGACATAGTTCAAGAGTTGCATTTCAAGAGTAATATGCGAATTATTGAATATAAAATTTGGTATCAAACAAAGGATAAATTTTAAGCCGGAAATCATTCAATAATCTTCTTTTATATTCTTGGGTAACTAAAGTTAGTTATGCCTTGAAACTATGGTATTTGATGTTATATAGATAATATTTTTTCAAATATGTTCATAGTTAAATTAATGTCACATTTTATTTTGTAACTTAGATTAAAATGGATTACTCTTTTTTATTTAAATGTAATTATTGTTGCTCTTAGTACAATAAAGATTATTCGAATAAATACTAGCATGTCAAGTAGTCCGTTGAGTTTTAGTTATCTGTCAATAACTTTAAGATCACTTATCTTACTAACAATATTAACATATAAATATAAGTATTTGTTAATAAATTTATCTGAAAAAAGAACAAGATGTAAATTTTGAAATAATCAAATTTCTAGATTGTGAGGAAAACTTTAAAATAAACCATAGTAAATATAAATAAACTATTAACTAAAAAATATTTAAAACAAAGTGCTATGTTTCTTACTTGTAAACTTTGACTTTTTGGAAGTGATGCATGTGATGGAGCTGTCTGAAAAACGTAAAAAAAAAATTAGAAGTCAAGTATGTTTGTAAATGAGATACCTTGATATTACTTCCTATATTCCATTTAAATGTATACATTTTCCAAAATTTCCCTTGCATATTTCGAAATATATATACAATCAAATGAAAGGAAAAATGTAAATTATTTTACACATTCACCTTTTCTAAATCCACATTTTCTGAAGTAACTTTAAACCGGCCTTTTTGTTGAATAACTGCTACCTTCGCTTCCATATCTTCGCTATTAGCTAGCGTATAGGTATGAATCAATTTGGACATAAAAATGTGTTACTTGAATAAAAACTGAGCATAAAACAGAATCAATAAATAAAATAATTTCATTTCATTTCGGAACAATAGTATTCCCTCTCATTTTCGACATTCATACATCTTTCCACTTTCCACTCATTGACTAAATCCATTGCATTCTTGTAAATAAGAAAATATAACCTTTTTTTTGAAGGGAAACAAGAAAATATAACCTAACAAATAACCAATCTATATTCAACTTACCTGTCCCTTCTATTTCATACCTTTATATAACTTAATGTCCTCCCTCAACCTCACCATCGTGCTCCATCAGTAATACTCCAACATAAATCCCGTTAACTATCACAATAACCACCACCACCACCACCACGTCTAAATCGACTACCTAAAAAATGCACAACCAACCTCCCAAAATGAGCCTAACCGTCAAACTCACGTCTTTTTATTTTTTTTCCTAATGTCTCCACCAAATCTTAATTTACTCATTGTATGTCGGAGGGGAAGGCGTTGTGAATTCCTCATTCGTCATATTTCTTTGTCCTTGGAACTATAAACAATGAAGAAAATGACAATGTCAGGAGATACTCCCCCGCGCTCTTTTCCTTACTACAAAATCGAGCATGATTGCATTTTGGGCGGCCTAAGTAGGTGATAGGGGTGGCATTGTGGCAGGAGCGAGGTAGTACATGCAACTAGGTGGGATTATTAGTGATAATGAGATGAGATAGCTCACGAGCAGCTCGAGTTTGGCTCAGTCGATGCTCGATAAAAGCTTGACCCATACCAACTCGACTTGATAACATAACGAGCTGAGCCGAACTCGGCTCGAAAAGCTCGCGAGCGGCTCAAACTTGTGCAATTAGATAAAATCTTGCTCTTATTTTATAAAACTATTTTAGCAGTGTTGTATTGCCATATCAAATGTTGTAATTGATTTGCTCAATAATTTTATATATTACCTTCGAATACTGTTTTTTTAAAGTATCAAAAGGAAAAGAAATGAAAAATTAAGAGTAATATAAATACGCTCGAGTTGAACTCGAACTCAGCTCGAGCTCGCGTTTAAACTCGCAAGTTTGATATTGAGGTCAATTTTTTCAAGTTCAGGTGAGCTCGATTTTGGGTTTTGTTTTATGAACACACTAAATTTGTTATCACCCCTAGGTGGGTTGATGTCGTCGATGGTTTTAATGGTGTCTTATAGTTGGGAGACATGAGGTAGTGGTGGCGTGGGTCGAATGATGTTGTGGTATAGGTTTAGCGCTTTGATGTGAGGAATTGAGGACTGATGGTCTGGTCTGGAGTGTGTGCTATGGACATATAAGTAATCATAATTTGGTACTCATACATGACTTACTTGTCTTAATAATAGTGTGAAATGAAATGGTATATGATCCCAAAGAAAAGAAGATAGTATTTAAAACATTCTATGTAGTTATGATTATTACACGATTTAAACGCATAACTAAAATAAATTGAAGTACAAACCTGGTGAAGCTCTTGTTGTTCTAGGTGTTGGCTCAGACACTGATTCTTCCAATCCACTTGTACTTGTTACAACATCGTTGATAGATATAATTTCTGGTTGCTTTGGTGATCTAAAGCTATATTCGTCAAATCAATTAACATGTTAGATAAATTTAATTTTGTTTTATAACTTGATCATGACAACATATTTAACTATGTGAACTATGACCATTACAAGTTCTAAAATTTAGTGACGAGTATCTTAAGTGCTAACAAAATGTAAAATTTGAACCTAACCATATAAGATGTAACATGTTTTCTGTCTTGTTAAATACAATAAAGTTCATGCAACAATGATTTTGGTCTTATTCATTAACTTTTCAATTCGAAAGTCATGTTAATGATACTGGAGTGTTCTACAATGCAACGAATTCGATTTCAAAAACTCAGGAGTTAGAAGTGACATACTTAGAATTAGATTAAGTGGTCATAATCTTTTCTTCATAATAAATTACAATCTACTCTCTCCTATCCTTTCCAAAGTATCCATCCAATTTTCTTGACTTCAATTATATTAAGTCAAATATTAAAAATTTAAATGTAAAATTGACATATTTACATTTGTTATTAAAAGAGATTTCAGAAATTTATATTTTCGACGCAAAAAAATACATACATGAGCAAAAACAGACAAATTGTCGTCTCTTAGACCTTGAAAAGTCAAATGGGTACTTTGGATGGTTATGAGGGTGTAAATATTAATAATCTTCAAGATTGACCGAATAATCTAGTTTTAATATATCTCAACAAATTAATTATAAATATTCTTGTAAATTGTTCTAATCCTATGGAATCACACAACAACACTACATGGAGCACATATATTTTGAGCTTCCCAATTGTTGTTTGATATGGCCTAGTTGCTTACGATTATAATTGCCTATTATGTATAACTAGACAATTGTTGAATAATCTTGCTTAATGTCCAACCTATTTGTGTTTAAGAGTAAAAGCGAAGTTAACTAATAGTATTTTAGGGAGAAAATAGTATCTCATCCCTTATTTACTAAAGTGATAAGAAATAAATGATTATGGTTAATCCTCAGTAATAAATGATGATGTGACGATACCACATCATTTCTTAGAAAATGAAGTACAAATTTGTAAAATAAAATACCCACTATCCAAGGTAACTACCATAATACAAAAAAAAAAAATTACTGACATATAATTGACGAGATGTGGGATACTGTTAGAGGTCGCAAATTGTGTACTCCATATATATACCATTCGAAAAGGATATTGTTGGTAGTTTGGTAGCTTAGGTTATGCTCAAGATCAAAGGAAAAAGTACAATATTTGTTTTACCGTAAGAAAATGTAAGGCATTTGCTACGCATTAAAAAAAATTTAATTTGTACATGTGAATTAACGGTATAGTTATTTTGTATAAACATATTCAGTTCCGATGACAAACCATTACGCACTATAGATCATAATGTATACGGAGTAAATTATTTCTTAAAAATGCTTTTAGCTCGAGTCTTTAAACCAACAGGTACAAGTCTACTAATAGCATATGGAATAGCTAGGGGGGCAAGGGGAAAAATAAGAGCATGTGCATTGAAGAGTATGTTACCATCCTCTTATTTTTCCCCTCTACCTCTATCTTTTTTACACATCACCTTCTTTTTCATCCAACTCATTTTCCACTATCTTCATCCTCCTCCTTCTCTTCTTCTATTTTTTTCCCTACATCAAAGAGGATCCTCTCTACTTCCTCTTTCATATTTTAATTTTTTTTTCTATTGAAAATCAAATAAAATAATGTTACATGCAATATTTTTATTGGGGGTGGCACAAGGGCCAAGGTAGGACTTCCTCTAAAAATAGAGGAAGTCTTCCTCTTCCTCCTTCAAAGAGGATGATCAATATTGGTTCCACATTGAAAGGACATCCTCTTAGCACCTTCTCTCATCTAAGAGGATGAGCAATTCTCTTCAATGTGGATGCTCTTTGTCTTCCTACTAAGCTACTTTTTTAATAATATTAAATTAATTAGAAACCTTGTGTGCTCTCTTTGTTAAGCTTTTCATTAAAATTTTGATTTTTAAGTGTTTGATGACTACATTTATCCACATAAGAATAAAAATATTGGTAAATTTCTCACCTTTATTTATTTCCCACAATTGTATTTACAAAGAAAATGAGCGGGAGACAAATTTTCCATCTAAATTACTTATTTATTTGCAGCACCTTTTTTTTATCGTTTTCCCCATTAAACTCGGTTCATTAAATTAGATGTCAATATAGGGGAATAAAAGGAGGTCATAACAAATGAAATAGAAGATGATTGATCAAACTCTTATTAATCGTACTTACGTCACTATGTAAACACTGCAATTTGTCACAAACTAGACATATATACTCATGGCGGTTCATCAAGTAGTGAACATTGTAAGAAAATTACATATATTTTATACGCACTTTGGCTTTATCTCGATACTCCTTAGTAAATTTTATTGGTCCTTCTAGATATTTAAGTCCATGAATTCGGGTACATTAACAAAGTTTAACGATACCTAAAATTTTTAAATAAAATAGCAAAGAAAAACTTCAAAAATCCCAGATGATGATCGACCAACTAGTGATCACTAACTTCTTACCCATCAGCCGGATTACATGAATCTTACCCATAATTTTGACCATTAAAGCATAATCTCAACCGTTCAATCCCAATGTTAACGGCTCAGAAAAGACAACCAAAAAAAATGGGAGAAAGGGTGACCAACCAGTATGGTGGACGAAGACAGGTGACCATCTGAAGTCACTTGTTTTTTTGGAGTTTTTTTTCCAAACTATTTGATTAAAGAACTTGATGAGTCACATTTATATAAATTAATATGCCTCGCCTCAGTTACTTTCGATATAATTTTCGTGCTAGAATATGCTATTTATATGCCATTTATGCTAGAATGAGATACTTCTGCGTTTCGGTGTTTTAATGCAGATATGAAGTATTTGTGGAGCAAAAGAATGAAATGAGCACCGCTGAGTTGGCATCCAGGAACACATGGAGCATCGCACAGAAATCTAGAGGATTAAAGGAAGAGAATTGGGGAAAACAAGACAAAGAAGAGCTGAAGAGAGGAGATACTCGATCGAGTTCATAATCACTCGATCAAGTTAGGTGTGTACTCGATCAAGTCCGCTCTAACTCGATTGAGTATGCACCAAGTAGAAGACGGCCGCGTTATTTCCTTAAGTCGGCTTATGAGTTACTATAAATACCCAGTTAGACTCTTATTATAATTTACGTTTTTTATTCATTCTAAAACCCTAGAAACTCTTAGTATTAGTTTGGCTACTATTATTTCGGATCTAACATTCTTTAATCATGGTATGATTGTTAATCTTTCCTCATTAATTATTATTTCAAGTTCTAGTTTCATTATTGCTTTGTTATTCATCTTTCCAATGCTTTTAATTACGTTTTCCCTTCGCCTTATTGTTGTTATTGTTATTAATATGAGTAGCTAAACTTTTAATCTAGGGTGAATGAGGATCTAGGTTGTTAGAAGGGGGTTTAATTAATGAATTGATAGTTAAATTGCTTATTCGTTGTTGTTTGGTTTATCGTTCTTAATCTAGTTAATTAATTACTGGCCAGAGTTAATTAATCAGTCTTGCACAAATTGCGACTTTCACCAACTGGGTTATAATCGATATAGGCCGCGATAACTGAATCGACTAGTTTAATGATAGCGATCGCATGTTAATTCTAGATCTAAAGGGAATATTAAATATACCGATCATATAACCTTAAACAACGTTGTCAATGAATTAAATCTCACCCCCGGATGACATACCGTGTGAACCTAAATCCCTAGACTCTTTTATATTGAATTGTTTATTTATTTTATTTGCAATCCCCTTTACTACTAAGAGAAAATAATTCTCTTAGTTTTTCCCTCCAGAAAGCATCTACTTAAATTAGGAAATAAATGAAATTTCCTTTCATTAAATTATTATCTTCTCAATAAATATGGTTTTATAATTATAACTCTAATCTTTTTATTAAATTCATAATTATTATTTTTTCATTAAAATCAAATAAATTTGGTATTAAAATAAATAAAAATAAAAAGTTACTAAATTTTTCAGTAATGCAATAATTATTACTCTAGATAATCACTTGACATCCCCTATTTACTAAAAAAAAAATCTCAAACTTTTTCCGCCTAAGTTTACCGCCAACATCACATTCTACTACTTAGTATATTTCTCTAATTAACTACTCCTCTAATTCATTTTAAAATACAAATACCGATATTCTGATTTTTTACATTAAAAGTACAATCGTTGACCATAAATATATGCTGAATAACTGAAAATAGAATAATACCAATAGTTTAATTGTTTACTAGTTTAGATCCTGTGCTAAAGCACGAGATATTTGAGTTGTTTACACTTCCAGTTATTTAAATGTGAAAGGGGTTTTAGAAGAGATTTCGAAGTAAATTGAGTGTCATATTATATGACAAATATATTACAGATAGGAAGAAAGGATAAATAAGGGAGAAATTAACAAATTTGAAAAAAAAAATTTAATGTCATATTATTTCAAAAATTGACAAATTAACGCAAATAATAACGCAAATATGTATATATTCAATTTTTTTAATATCTATAATTGAACTATCAGTTTTTTAGTGTCGTATTATTTCAAAATTTAACAAATTGATATCAAAAAAAGATTGCTTATGATAAGGAGGAATATAAATTGGGTATAATAGATAAAAGTTGACATTTTAGTTTATTTGTTTCCAAAATTGAAAATGATGATTCGGGTAATATTAAGGTTGCAGTAAATATATTAGGATTTTGTGAGTTTGGGCCGAATTAGTTATGATTATAGAGGATTTATTAGATATAGGTCTATTGCAATAAGCAGGAATGATCCATCAAGACGGCCCAATAGCAGTCCAA
>JAGPOY010000027.1:0-40635 GCA_018983105.1 Silene uniflora | reverse complement strand
AAAAAAAAAAAAAAAAAAAAAAGTTGTAACGCGGGGGCAAAATCGTCATTTTATAAATTTTTTCGCCTGAAAATGGTGTTAGGTGCAAAATATAACCTGAGCTATTAATTTGGGTGTAATTTAAAAAAAAAAATTGATGTGAGAGTAAATGAAAAAGAGGGTATTAAGCGTGGGTGTAATTGATAATTTACTCAAACCAAAAGTGACCAGATTATATAGGGAATATTTCGTTCAACACAAGAACCGTCGTTAAGAACTACCGTCGTTTATAAAACACCAATTAGTTTTAGTTAACACCGTCTTAACATAAAACTCTCACAAGCTCCTCTTATTTCCACTCTATTTTAATTAGGGGTGAAAATCATTTAAGTAAAAAAGACGGTCTTAAATAAATAAAAATCGAAGCGTAAAAGAAGCAATTGACCCCACCCACCAGGCCACCACCCGTTTGTGTTACATAAATCACTACCCAGGGCCCTGTGTCACTCACTTTTTCAGTTACTTTTAACCTTTAAAATCTAGTGAGATAAATTTCCTGCCAGAATACAACAGAGAGAAAGATTGAGTAACTGGGTGACGTCATCTGCAGTAAAAATGTTCCCGGCGAATTCACCGGCAAGTTTCTCTCTCCTCCATTTTCATTGTTTCTTCAGTATTGTCCTGCATGCATGTTCATTTACCATTATGTTTTTACTGTTTTTCTCACAATGTGTTTATAGCTCATTTTTTATCTTTTTATATTACTCCCTTCGTCTTAGTCATTTAAGTTAACAAGTACGGAGTACTCTCTCTGTCCCGATTGATTCTTCAAGCTTTCTTTTTTGACACAAAGATCAGGGATACGAGAGAGGACATGGTTTTTACAAATACCAAAAAATGATAAATTAACTTGCACATAAAAATTGATTGTGAAGGCACGATTATAAGACTATGCAATCACTTAAAAAGCGATAATTTTATGTTAAAAATTAACCAAGCGACTATTTTATCTTAAAAAGTGACATAAATAGTCGGTTTTTACTATAAAATGGTCATTTTTACCATGAACGGAGTAGTCATCTTGCTTAAGTAGGTTAATATGGGATGACTGTTTCTTGTTTACCAAATTTAGAAGGGGAACAATTAATTTAAGAATAATAAGAAAAGGTGACAATAAAATCAGTAGGTCTTGCTTGCGACGGGTCGGATCTTGTGACGGGTATTTTGTGAGAGGAAATGGGTAGAGGGGACAAGGTGGGCACCCCCGTGTGCTTCTCCACTCACCCTTGATGGGTATTTTGTGAGAGAATATGGTATCCGTCACAAACTTGTGACGGATAGTGTCCGTCACAAATGAGAATTTGTGCAATAAAATTGGAGTAAGAAGTAGATAGGCTCTTGTTGTTCTTCCTACTTCCTAGTTCCTACCTAGGCTTTAAAAATTACTGATTTCGTCCCGTCATTTATTTATTTACCTTTGATTAAAAATTAGGACGGAGGGAGTATTTTAGTTAACCAAATGATCACCTTATTCCTGAAGGAGTTATTTTTTCTAGTTCCATGGTAGTTTGCAACTTTTTAAGTCGGATATTTTTTCTAGTTTCTGATCAATAGTTTACACTTTTCTATATAAGGTGTATAGTCATTAGTTTACACTTCCTATTGTAGTAAATAAAAGAACCCATGTGGGCAGGGACCATTGCATTTCCTGTTGATTTTTATTTTTTTAAATAATATAAACTCATTCTTCTCTCCTTACCTTAATAATTGTGTATAAAACAATTGTAAACTATTGATGGAGACGGAGGGAGTGTTAAATAGCTTGTGTTCATGCTTCTGTCATTCTGTGTTCCCCTTAAGAGATGTTACTGGTGTTGTATGGTATGTGTAAGGTTTGATGGTTGACGAAATAGAGAACTTGCTGCGCGCCTGAGCCGTAGTCTTTACAGGCTTACAGCAAATGCTATCAACTATTGCATTCTACTGTGGCAGTTAATTGTTAAAATTAATAATGAATGAGTAGGTCTAAGGAGAGGTACATCGCCGGTGCAATTTTTGCTGAACTCGTTATCCTTTACCTTTGATACAATACATACATAGCTTTCCGTGGAACCACTTTGCTTTCTTAATCAGATTGATGATTTTTTTAATGTTTTAAGAGTTGTAATTTAGAAGAACCCAACTATGAAGACGAGGTATATCCCAAAAGTAGATAAATTTATGGTCGGAGTGGAGAGTTATAGAGTTGAGGGCTCAAGTTAGCTGTGTACATGATTCGAGAAATAATGTTTTTGTTTTGGGTATTTGTACATTGTGTTGTGGCTGAACTTGAAGTACTTAGACATAGTTATCGTCCTAAGTTAAATATCTAATTGTTAGGCCAACGCTTATGATGTTGCTAATCGTTCATCTTGTTGTTTCTCTCTTGACAGATTCCAATCAATTCAAACACGCCAGTTGTCCATGATGTCGAGTCTGTAAAACATACAAATCCAAGTAACTCTAACGCGAGAAATGGAAATGAAGGATCCAATGGAGCTCCTTTTGCAAATTCTTTAATGACTGGTTCAAAGGTTGGTTCTACCTTTGGTGTCTCCGTCAATTGGCGGTGAATTTTATTAGTAGCTTATGTTGATCATACATTACTAACACATTAAACCCTACTGCATGTGCTTAACTTGTGCATGCCCTGCTATTGAGAATGCTAGATGAGTAAATAAATAGATGTAAGTTACAGGCTTATACCCATGGCTTAGTGCGACATTAGCCAAAACGACTCTATGTGCCTTGTAGATAAGGCGTAGCTAACAAGGAGCACGACTATGGAAATTCCCATATTCTTTTTCTTCTAGTTCTTTTGTTATCACCTTCTCTTTGCCACATTATCCTTAGCACTCCTTTACATGTTAGCTCTCTTTAAAATCTACGACGAGTATTCTTGCACGATTTTATTTTCCTGAAAATACAAATATGTTTGTAAAACGAAAACGACATGAAGCATGCACCTCCGCCTCATGTTTCAGTGCGCCTCACGCCTTTAAAACCAAGGTTCATAACTTTACGGCCATCATCAGATTTATCTTAAATTAGAATGTTATTTGATGTTTTTTGTTTACGTGTAATGTGCAGAAAATGCAAGATGAACTAGAGAAATCTGGCTCTAAAATGAGACAGCATGAGGATAATTTGAAATTTCTGAAGGCTCAGAAAAATCTGCTAGATGATACCATTCTTGATTTGCAAGGTATATTTTAGTTTCTGCTCTGGTAAGTATGCGGCCTTGCTTAATTCTACCACGAGAATATTAATGGAAGATGCACGACTATGACCTGATTGTGTGGGACAGAAAGTAGACTAGAAGACGTGTTTCTAAGCTGACACTTTGATTGTGATTTAGGAGATGCAGGACAATCTACTGTCATTCTATAGAAAACATATGATACAGCTCTTTTGCCTTTTCATAGGGCTGTTGAACGCTGAAGAAACCCATGCACCGACTCTTTGTAGTCTGTTAATAAAAAGTTCCGGCTATGCCTCCAGAAACATCTTAATTTTCACATTTCCTTGCATTTTACAACAGTATATTTTTGAAAACTTATGCTTACTTCTTGGAAGAACTGTGTACCTCTCGTGACGTAATATAAAACTTACAGTCTCCTTCTGCAGTGTATTATGTTAGGTTTAGTATATTTGTCTAAGTGGAACGGTAGTCCCCTTAACAGAAATAGGAGTAATAAAATTATAAAATTATACATATTGCTCTTTCTGACAGAGTCTGTTGTCGGCAGATGTATTGTATGACTCGTCAGACAGACTGTATTTTGCTTTTGTAATTCCAGGAGTTTCCTGCGGCAAAGACAACAGTGGAATCCCACTGAACTTGTTAACTCTTAATTTTATTTCCCCGTGTTCGTCATGTTTAGATTTTCCTTTTCCCATGGCAAACATTGTTATATGAGGAAGATGGTTGGGCCTTTTTTTAGTCTACATACGGAGTATATTTTTAGGGAAGACTTGAGTATTTATGGTAATGATTTATCAGAATTATCACCATGTAATTCTGTGGTCTTATCTAATGAAACTTAATTTTCCGCTTTTGTAGTCAGCCTTGGTAAGTCCCTTTCCTCAGATTTGCCCAATACTGGAGATGATGATTCTTCCCGTGGTCGTAGTGAGGAGGAAACTGTTGAGCACATCTTGAAGCATGAAAAATCTGCAGCTGTTATTTTCTGCGTGCTCAAAAGCTGCCATGGTATCCAACTTGCTAATCCTACTTTGTCCCAAGAACTTCTTGGGGTTGTTGCTATGCTGGGCAAAGTTAACGACGATAATCTCAGCAGGTAGCATGTATGCAAAATTTGTTGAGTCAAATAGTAGATAATGATAGATTAGTTTAACAGTAAAAAAATTGCAATTGAAGACTGGTCTTAATCAAAGCTTTTAGTCTGTCTGATCTTTCTCATTTTCATCTTGTTGTGGCATGTCATCTCAGGCTTTTCTCTGAGTACCTAGGTTTGCCGACAATGCTTGCAATTGTCTGTAAGACTTACGATGGCATCAAATCTCTGGAAACATACGATTATGAAGGGGCTGTGAACAAATTTTCTGGTATATATGCACTTGGAGCGTCTGTTGGACAAACTTTGGAGGGCCGGTTCCTTGTTATGTGTCTTGAAAATTTAAGGCATGGTTTCGCAAACTCTATACTATATAAGCCGATCTTTTGTATTTAGTCTTCCTAACATTTTCCTTTATGCAGGCCATATCCAGGTGAAATAGTAGCAGATGATCCCCAAAGGATACTTGATATTCCAAAGCCAAGACTGCCGAACGGTGACATTCCAGCTGGTTTTCTTGGCTTTGCCGTAAATATGGTCCACGTAGACAGAGACCATTTAGTTTGTTTGACGTCTAGCGGCTGTGGTCTTAGGGAAACATTGTTCTATAATCTCTTCTCACGTCTTCAAGTGTACAAAACTAGAGCTGAGATGCTTCTTGCTCTTCCATGCATCATTGAGGGAGCTGTTTCTTTAGATGGTGGGATGATCAGGACTGATGGTGTCTTCTCCCTCGGTACCAGGTACTTGTTCAAGTATTTTTTTTCGATCCTATAGATAGGCACGCAGCACGTGGTCATACATTTGATCCTTTTTGTGCCTCCTTAAAAGTAAGCCACTTATTGACATAGTTATGCATTACATAGATCTAGTAGCGGATCTTGGACTAAGGACGACCAATTTGAACCCTTGATCTTAAGTTAAATATTCACCGCTCAACCATTGAGTCAAGAAGAGCCAAGTCATAATTTCTTTATTAAAATGTACATGACCTTGAAAAATTAGCCATAGCGGATTAGCGGGACGCCTGCTGCCAAAACTAAAGTCTGCCATTGCCTAGATCTCTTACAATTTTTTTTTTTTTTTGGAAATGAAGCGTGTACATTTTGCAGGTAGTGTAATTTTTTCATTTTGATATGAACTTTACTAATTCCTTGTTGCCCTAACTTTTTTCACCCTTTCTGTCTAAGGGAGGACGTAAATGTAAGGTTCCCAATATGCTCTCTAAGGCATCGCCTTTCTGAAAATCATCATGAGCTTGAGAACCAGCTCAAGCAAAGGAAATGGGAAAAGGAGAGACTTCAAGAGGATATCCGGAGAGAACAATCACTATTGGATCAAGAAAAATATAACTTCCAATTGCGTAAGCAAGATTTCCTCAAGTTTATTAAGGAGAGCTCATCTGTCATTACTAAGGTAAATCTTTCTATATATTCTGTGTTGTTGGCATGGATGAAACTGAGAGCTAAAGAAATTTGGTTATTACCTTTGTGACCGTGAGGTCACGGGTTCAAGTCCTTGGAGCGGCCTCTTGCCAAAATGGCAAAGGAAGGCTTGCACCAGTTACACCCTTGTGGTGGGACCCTTCCATGGACCCTCGCCTAGCAGGGACGCCATGGTGCACCGGGCTGCCCTTTTTTTACCTTTGTTCGACAATTCAGTTTTAACCGTTGCTACATACTATATGCATGCAAATTTCATTTTCGATGAAGCTAAAGTAGCAACGTTTGTTGGCAAATTATTCTCCGACACAAATTGCACTTGTATCTAGGTGTTTCCGACACGAGCAATGTTTCATGTAGTATATAAGTATTGAACCACAATTGTTTCATATTGGCAGCATCAACTCCAGACATCAGGCCGAGATAAACAGTCTCCACGATGATGGAACTGTCATCGTTGCTGGAGAAGCGAAACAGCGGCAGTCCTTTTTCTGTTCAAGTTTGGTGCGAGTTTTATGTGGTTTGTCATGTCGGGTTTATTTCTAGCATCGTTTGTAGCAGTCATGTGTAGTTGCGAAAGGGCTGAGGTTTTATCGAACCCAACAGTCGGTTTGAGCTGAGGTTATGCTGACCCGAAGAGTCGAAGACTGATGTATAATAACTTGTACGGAGTATCTTGAAACTTTGTGAAACCCTTTTAGTCCAGTGTAAATGTGTAATATGTCAAGACAATTGTAGCACAAACGTTGCGTTATGGAATGTGCCGAGAGCGCTTTCAAGAATCGGGATTTAGAAAAATTATTATCAAAGTGGAAATTTGTTGATCATTCAGAAAAGTGTAAGATCACTTTGAAAACCTTGAATCATCTTAATTTTTATTGAACTTTAGGAAAAATATTTAAATAAAATATGAAAATTTTATCAATTTTCTACTGAAACTACAAAAAAGGTGCCCGATAACAAAATAAATCATTGTCTCACTCACAAAGTCATAACGAATAATAACGTAAAACAAATACAAGTATTATGCATTATCGACTTTAATCCGTCTCATTGACCTCAATATGACCGAATGACCGATCTCATGAATCACTAAAACCGTATTGTTTCATTTCAATTTAGTTCAATTTAGCTCGCGGTTTATTTTCACTTCTCACCTCACTTCAACCCAAACCATTTCTCTGGGAAAATAGAAAATCGGCACTTTAGAGTGTTCACTATTCTTTCTATCTTGCTCTACCAAATTAAAGGCTCCAGATTTAATTAGGTCATTTTCTAACCCTAATTATATTCGCTATGAATCATTTATAATTGTGTTTTTACTGAATTTGTTCATGTTAGATTATATTCCGTTGCATTATTTTGTTCCAGTAACGATTTATGTTGATTTCTAGGGTTCTTTTCAATTTTCCGTGATAATAATTTTAAAAAGATTGCTAATTTTTAGGGTTCTTGATGCTTTAAGCCGCAATTACAGATTTGTGAATGCTTCGATCAATTTTTTCGTGGAAAGGTTATGAAATTGCTATGTTTGTAGGGTTTTATTGTGTATGGATCCATTATTGGTTAGTTTTGAGGAGAATGTATTCTTTTACACCGCGGTGAAGTGTTATTAATCTGATTAATGCTGTTGATTTCATTGCATTTGATGATTGTGAATTGGATTATAGAGTTTGATTAATAGTCTGTATGAATTAACGCTTTTGCGTGAGCCGGATGAGTGGATTATAGATTTTGATTAATAGTCTTTATGAAATAACGCTTGTGCGTGAGCCTGGATGAGTGGTTTGGGTGTTTAAACTCGATTGCATTACGAGAGTTGTTGGTTTTATGTGTGGATTTTGACTTGCTTTAGGTATGAAGCTCAATTGATGTCGGGATTGGTGCTCTAGGATTGTTTTATGCACTTTGTTTGTGCTTTTGTCATTGAAGTAGTTCAATTGTTTAGCCTAACTCTTAAGTCAGAACTAGAGGCGATGAATATTAGTTGAGTTTGTCGCCTTTTGTGTGACTTGTTCAGTCCTGGTTTTAGTTATTTTCTTCATGATGTGGTTTTTGAGCTATTTTATGACAACTCGTTAATATAGAGTGAGTCTTGTATGATATGGTTCCATGTGTGAGATCATCTGTTTCCTTTCTAATGTAAAATTATTGTGAGTGGTGTAATGGAGACTAGAGAGCTGCTGAATTTACTTTGTTATTTTGTTTCGCCCGGGATGTAAAGTGGATGGATATATTGGATAACTGTGGTTTTTTTTTTGGGGAGTGGAGTGCACTATCGGGGAAAGGTTTAAACTTAAATGAGTTTGAAAAGGTCAGAGACTTAAAAACCATCCTTTAATCGTAAATTGTGTTACAGTTATGGACTTGTGCACTTATGGTTTTTCTGGCTGAAACCCATGCCTTTTATTGATGACCAGTCAATTTATACCTGTAAATTTGAAGCCATTGTTAAGATTTAAGAGATATGCCTTTTGCCGTGGAGGAAAGTTTGCAAAATTAGCCATCTTTTTAGCTGCTCCCTCTGCCTCACACTTCCACAATAAAGTTCACGACCTCTTAGACTCCAGAATAGCAGGAAAAATAGAAGGATAGAAGTGTGGACAAGTTAGAGGGGATAAAGAAGAAAAATGAATGGCAGTTCTCGTAAAGTAGTTGTAAGGGTTATAGAAATGGGAATGAATGGGTCTTGAAAATATCGTGTCTTTGTTAGGGCAAAACTGACAAAGGTGTAAAAAATTATCTAAAAGGGAAAAAAGCTAAGTGTGAACCTTATTGTGAGAAGGTGTGTGTAAAAAGAAAGTATGAACTTTACTTCGAGACAAACGATATAAGCCTTAGAGTCCGTGTAAAGTTTAGGTTGTGGTTTGCTGCTGCTTCCTGTAATGTTAGGTCTGTGGGAACTGAATTTGCGTGTTCCGATTTATTTGTGCCTGATTGTGAGTTTGTAACTGGAAAATTCTTAGCACGCCAAATGGGATAGGAAGTGACACAGTCATCGGCCTAGTCCCCATAAGGTATCTACTCAGTTCTCCTCTTTATAAACAGTTTGACAAGAAATGTTAAATTGGGCCTTAAAATCGTGGACCAAACATTTCTCTTGTGGTTTGAAATACAAATTGCTTATTGTTGACTTTCATTTCAATACACTCAATAGGCAATGCCAAGTAACTCCTGTTCACTGAGCTGACATATTTTAGAATCAGGGAATCCGGAAAATGTGTGTGTGTGTGTGTGTGTGTGTGTGTTTATCTCATCTCTTGTGAGTTGTGAGCTCTACAGTGGCTTGCTTGCTTTTTATTAGTGCTTAATTTCTTCATATCATTCTTTCCCGTTGTATATTCTGCCCTTAGGATGTTTTTTTTTGCAACTATGGTCATTTTTAGTCTGGTTCAAACTTCCATAGTGTGATGGTCCTATAGTAATTCTGTGGTCATGCATTTATTTGAGCATGATGGTTGAGAATTGGGAGAACCAGAGAAGCGAAGTACTCATTTATTTTTATTGAAAATGTTGGTATGCAGAAGCATTTGAATTTTGGGACTTGAGTCTATTCTAATTCTGTGATTCTATCTTGACATTACATGAGGATGTTACTCTTCACTTCTGCTGATTTTCAATTGCAAGAAAACTTAAGCGCCTTTAGATCTTGCCATCTTCGATAAAGTGAAAAGTAATAAAAAGCTCAAAAATCTAAGAATCCCGTAGCTCTAGTGAATTATTGGCTTGTTTTGGATTACCGGCTATTTTGCTGTGCGACTATTCATATAAGATTTGCGTACCCGTGTACGACACATATACTCGTACATATAAGATTGTAGTTGGCACCTTAGCAAAAAGAAAATCATTACTCAGTGTCATTGTTTTCCCAGTGATTCAATCATGCGCTCTTACTTGTGCTCAAATTTTGTTGTTGTGTCATTAGGCATACTTCAAATTGATTGATACGAAGTATATGTTAATAATCTATTGATTTCTTGTGGGCAGAAACTCAGGGTGCGATGGCCAGCAAAGCTGTGAAAACAGTGGCGAAAGCAGCCACTCAATACCAATATCCTTGGCAAGAGAAGCTGGTAAAGTACAAGGATGAACTCGCCAAAGGAGTATGGGGATACTGGGAGCTTGGGGCATGGAAGTCCCTGGGCATCAGTGCTCGTAAACGAGCCCGGCTCCGTAAAGAAGTGCTAGCAGCTGGACAAGATTGGAATTATGATCCTGCGAGGAAGGAGATGAGAACTAAGAGGAAAGGACATAAAGTCGATAGAATTGCAGCCGAGAAGAGGGCTCAAACTGCTGAGTTGATGAAGAAGATGCCCCAAATTTTGCTCGACTACAAGAAGCGTAGATGGGAGAAGAAGATGAAGGAAGAAGATGCCAAGTATAAGTAGACCTATCGCTACAAATGAGTGTCCCTTTCTTTCTTAGAGATCATTGTCCTTGTATGTGACTTTGATTAGTTTGACATCTTGCTTTGAAATCTTTGTCGCAATGACAATTCCTTGTCAGTTGTCGGTAAGTGTAGTTCTAATGCTTCCGAGATGTGTTTGAATTTCATTGAACCTGCCTGACTCACGTTAGCATTCTGGTTTGCAAAGAATTTTGTGAAATTTGGCATTTGTATGAATTGAGAATGCAGCCGGAGGAGGGAATAAAACAAGATGTGAAACTGGCATGTTTCACTTTGTTAACTCGATTTACAGACTCTTCATTTGACGAGTACAATTTTTTTATTCACTGATCAAAGGAAATTTAGTTCTGATGGTTTAAGGTCACTCGCTTCAAAAATTATTATTTGTCCCAAAAAAAAAGGTTCAAGTCACTTTGTTAACTCGATTTTCAAATTTTTTATTTGACGATTATGAGTTTACTCACTGAAAAATCAGTGATTATAGGAAATTTAGTCATGATGGTTTAAGATATAACCCTAAAAAAGCGGTGATCATAGGAAATTTAGTTATGATGGTTTAAGATTACCCGCTTCAAAAATTATTATGTCCAAAGGAAAAATGTTCCAAGTGGACCGATCTTTTCAAAGCAGATAGAAGAAAAATAAATTCTTCAGAAAGTGGATCTATTCGTCAATAATTGTACCAAAAAGGCAGCGAAAATAGGAAAAATAAAAAATAAAAAAAGGTTCTACCGAGACTTGAACTCGGGTTACTGGATTCAGAGTCCAATGTCCTAACCGCTAGACCATAGAACCAATGTGTTAGTATTTGGGCTTTGAGAAATTTAAGTATTTACGGACACACTATGTACAAGTACAACCAACTAAATTATGAGGCTATTTATACTTCCTCCATTGATTCCAATGATTCTATATATTTGCTTTATTCACGTTTGCCAATACCTGTTTTCTTTTGTTAATATCTTTAATTACATATTAATAAAAATTATAAAAATTTGATATTCACAATGTACTCGGTAAGACAATTTAAATAAGATCTCACGTGACTATCTTTAATGCTATATATCAGAAGTTGTATCGAAGATTCACTTGACTTATAAATAGTGCCCAAAAAGTGAAATGTATAGAACTCAATGAAATAGAGGAAGTATTAAAGTACTCGACAAATACTACTAGTTATACTGTATAAATTATGAGGCCATTATTGCTATTTTCATATAAATAGCATCCTATTCTATGTTTTTCATCATTTGTGAGATTTGGACCTCTCATTTTCAGGTAAGTGTAGGTAATTTTACTGTTTTTTGTACAGTTTTTGATAATTTTGTCTTTGAATATCTTACTAACTTGTTTCTGAAGTGCAGCCAAATGGAAATCTTCTACAGAAGAAATGAAGGAGCGAATGGAGATTGAAGAAAAGGAAAAGATGGAAGAGATGAAGAAGTTGGGTTTTTGCAAGAAAATGGGGGTTAAGGAGTAAACCCAGGATAAATTCCAGAGAAAGAAGGCCTTTAAATAGCAGAAATATTGTAATCCTCAGGACTTATTTCCTTAGATTAGAGTTTAGAAGTCTAATTTAACACTCCATTCATGTGTTTGTTTTCTTTCGATTTTCAGAAATTCCCCTTCAACATTTTGTAAAATGGGAGGGAGATGGGAAAACGGAGGTTAGTAATTGATTATGTCAATCACTCACTTGAGCGAAAAAAGGCACAAAGTGACATAAGTTATCCATGAACAAAGTTGGAAAGGATCAGCAGTGCGAAATTTATCATATGAATATATCCATGTCCACTAAGACGCCAACAATGATCTGATGGATATGTAAATAATGATTTGGGTCTAATTTATTTATCTATTAACCATCTCAGTTTTCTATGTTAATTAAAGCCAACTTACAAGCCTAGCAATACTTTTTCTTTCTTTATTGTCTACTCTTAATTCTTGTGCAAAACGTTTTAGGAATAACTACAATCACTAACATTTATCCAAGCTTAAATATAATTTTTCTGAGCTTTTACAAAAAAAAAAAAAAAAAAAAAAAGCTTAAGTGGATGATTCAAATATTTTAGAATACCACTTAGATTAATGAGACATATTTTTTCTGCTAGTTCCTAACCAAGTTGCTTATGCAGGAGTGTTAAAATTTATGAGGGAGTGTTTTACTGTTCTATTGGCCCTTAGGGAGTTAGAGGTGTTCACCAGTCCAAAACAGGGCCGGATGAACTCGTGGACCGGCTAACCGCCTAACCCAAGACCGAGGACCGAACCGGTTAGAAGAGGTCCCGGACCGAAACCCCTTAGGTCCGACTTTTACCGGGTTTGGACCACACCGGTACTACTTTACAAGGCAAAATAGGACATCAAATTAAAATATGTCCCACTTTTATGTGTCATTGTGTGTGCCACACCATTTACATTTTGACACATCACTTGTGACAAATTAAATTATTGCAATAAATATATTGATTTGTAAATGTGTTAGAAGTTAAGTGGTGTGGCACACACAATAGGACATCAAATGGAATTGGGGATCCTCACTTGTCAATAATCGTACCAAAAAGGCAACTAAAATATGAAAATATACTCCCTACGTTCCAATGAGTTACATACGTTTGCTTTGTACGTGTATATCAATGCACGTTTTCTTTTGCTCATATCTTTAGTTACACATTACTAAAAATTATAAAAAATTGATATTCATAACGTGCTCGATAAGATGATTTTAAAAAGATCTCACATTAATCTTTTATTCCAAATTAGAAGTTATAATGAAAATTTTTCTGACTTATGAATAGTGTCCAAAAAACAAATTTATACAACTCATTGGAACGAAGCAAGTAAAAAATAAGGTTCGGCTACGGGATCCAGAGTCCAATGTCCTAACCAGGACTAGACCAGTAGACCTGGCAAAGAGATCAAGTCACGTCGTGTCGTGTCGTGTTCATGTTAATATTAAACGGGTCCCCACTACGTCAATCTAACCAAACCAAACTATTTTCTTATTTTCTCTCAATATGCTATTTTTCAATTTGGCCAACATGCTACTTTTTTTTTCCAATTTGGGAGTTTGGCCCCAATCTTAACCCATCCCTTGTTCCTGCCTATAACTCTATCTACTTTAATAACTATGATTGTTTTGCCTAGATGACTCATAAGTCATAACTAACTAATGTAGATCCAGCGCAAATGCGCGGTTTTTAGATAATATTGTAAAAGGACGTTAAATATTATATCTTGCTAACATGATAAGCGGTATAATAAGAGAGAATATTTGATAGTTTTCACACAATATAAAGTTGACGTTTTAACTGAACTTAATTATATAACTTACTTAATTATTAAAGTAATATATTATTATACGATTACATTTACCAAAAAAATAATCTCAAGTAATGAATTAATTATACAATAAAATTAGAGAATTTACAAAAAGAGATAGTCAACTTGTGGTACCTTTGTATCAAAAGACTGGAAATTAGAATTATGAAAAAAATGTGTACAACATATCTTGCCTCATACGTATTATTAATGCAACCCGACATGTATAAAAAAATAAAAAATATCTCATTAATGTGTGTCCACAAATTAAAAATTAGTAGTAGTATCTCCTATTTATGATATAGAATTAATATGATATAATGTGAGGAGTAAAGACCAATTATAGAGTAGGAGTGAGGACCAATCATAGCGTATTGTACTTGGATGGAAAAATTTTAGAGAACGCATATCATTTTAGTAGAAGGGGGATTTATATTTTTAAAATTTGCACGACATTAATATTTAATATTTCACTTCATTTTTATCTTGATATGAAACAAAAAAAAATTGAAATATAAAACTAATCAAAGAAAATAAAGTTTAGTTGTGATTTTTTTTTAATTAATTTGTTTTTTGTCACGAAGTTAATAGTAAGTATGTGTCAAGTTATTCTCTACGATAATAGTGATTGCATTACTGAAAATTTTAGCACTTATAGTTTATAATTTAATAACAATGAAATTTTATTTTAAGGAACAAAAATCATAATTAAGAATTTAATTATTATAAGAATATATATATTTTTTTTTTTTTGAAAAGATAATAATGTAATGAAATAAAATTTTATTTGTTACCTTATATAGTTAGATGCCCTTTGGAGGGAAAAAAACTAAGAGAATTGTTATTCTCTTAGTAGTAGGGGATTTTTCATGGTTGTGAAAATGGTAGGGCTCTGAAGATCACACCATAACTTATGCAAAACTAATTATTTTGGAAATTCTTTGAGCATGAGAGTTTTACATCTTATTCTTAGCTTTCCCATCATATAGAGACCACATTCATACGAGTTGTAAATGAGGAGTTATGATTTATTAACTGGACTGGGTCTGGAATGATATTGTAGCGATAACTAAAAACATATTTAAAGTCAGCTTTAGGAATGAAGGACTCTGTTTCAGGAATATTTCAGTCGGAGATATCTGTCCTAAATTGAATCTAGTTTTTAGAAAGGTAAGGCACGTCCTCATGCAAATCCCCCTTATACTAAAAGAATAACGATTATGAAAAGCTTTCCCTCCAAAAACATTTTCTTAATTAAGGAAACTTATAAGATTTATTTTTTCTACTAAACTATTATCCTTTTATCATATTTCTTTTCATCAAAGTATAATTTGTTATTAAACTCTAAAATATAAATATTGATTGAAATAAAATAAATTTGATATAACCCCATAAATTTTATATTGCTAAAATTTTCACTTGGAGATATTATTAATGACTGGGAGCATAATTACCCGTAGAAAATAAAACTATAGCTCATATTATTAGCTTATATGATAAATTTATTTTTTAAGAAAATTTATAAATAGACATCATTAGTTTCGAGTTAAGAAAAAATCATTAAAATACACATTTACTTTTTTTTCTCCTCCAATCAAAATACTTTGGCGTGAAATATGAAAATTAATAATGTGCCTATCTAACCTATAACTAAAACACGCTAAGAATAACCAACCCTATGTACCGCGCATGCATTGTGCAGGATCTAGACTAGTTTTTAAGAGATTAAAATTGACCAGGACGGCGGAGGTAAACCAATGTTTTACAGTACCAACAACGCGACCAACATTGGTCGTCCTAGAACAACACTCAAACTGAGATTATATCACGACACTGTATGTGTCTTGTCTTGCGGTAGCTGAGATTGTTAACCATTTTGCCCTCTGCAGGAGGCTTATATATAAAATCAATGTTTGAGCAGATAGTGTTAGCAACGAGAGTCTGACATTGTAATAACTTATTAACACTCCAAGTAGACTATAGTTACATTATTTCACAATGCTTCGTTACATTATTTCACAATGCTTTGTGACCAGTGGCGCCCACAGCGGGGAATCCTGGCTCGGCCGCTGTTGGTGACAGTAAGCAACTCACATACGCCTGAAACCAATTGTCAAGGCAGCCACAATGGAAATACACAAGGGCGGATGTCGACGACGTAACACATCAACCAGTCTTTTTGCTGATACGAGAGAAGCAAAATCTGCATTTATCTTCAGGACAGATGTCTGGAGAGGACGAGCAAACACCATAGACGAAGAAATTCCTCGCTTCTGCAGCATGTTCACAGCAGCGTGTTTCAAACACGTATTCCTGCCAAGAAGCTTAGGAAAAAAAAAAAAGATTACCCTGAGTTAGACTACATCCTCGTAATTTGATCTAAATACCAGAATCAATTCATAATACCCTGAATTAGACGACAAAACTCTTGTGTCAGCTGTACGCCTAAAACCCCTTAATCTCATTACACGAGGGAGGGGCATATGTATGGAGCCTTACCCTTGTGTTATCTAAACAAAGAGGTTGTTTCCGAATGACCCAAATGAAATTTGCATAGATAACTGCATCGAAGGACTGCTGCTTCACAGGACAAAGAAGCGCAACCACTTTAGTGAGACCTAACTGCATCAAAGGACCGCTACTCCACAGGCTAATTACTTTACCTAACTTTTTGAATACATGTAAATTGTACTCCGTAATATAACTAGGACCAACTCGCCCCCATTGTGGTTGTATTAGATGAGTTGGTCGGCTCGCAAAATAACTCGGGAAAAAATACGAGTAGGGAGATACAAAACTAAAGAGCAGTCTGTTTCAAGTACAATACAGGGTCAATAATTCCTACCTGCGGACCAGAATTTTGTTCAACCAAGCAATTTGTCGTTTTCAATACCATCTGATGACCTGCAGAGTACATCCTGTTGAAAACCAAAAGGCAGGCTGTAAAAACTAAGAATATGCTTCATCCTGCCAGCTACTATAATAGCAAAGGGTACAGCTGAAAACCTGGAGGAAGTGTTAGCGATTTTTGGAACTGGCGCTTCAGAAATGCCTGCCCTGACAATGAGCCATGCAACCTCAGAGTTTCTGTGACAGCAACTCTGCACATCGATGATCTTCAGGAATTAAAACTCATGCATCTAATCTTTGTACAAATCCATATATAAGCCACATGAAACATTCGCGGTCATAAGATCATATCACAAATTACAACAATTATAATCCATATATAAGCCACATGAAAATATACAACAGGTGTCTTACAACATGGACACCAGGTATGTTTTAAGTCCATACATTTACATCATGTATTCAGCATAGGTATTTATAACCCAAAAATAAAGAAAACAAAGCGAGTTGAAAGCCAAAAAAATAATATAAGGTAGTGTTTTTGCAAGTATCCCTAAATTAGTCATTTTTCGCAATACTTTAGTTTCATGTAACCTAATAAATAACTTATACCTATTAACTTATTTTTGATATTTATGCTACATCAATTGAAGGCAAAATCATATCGGCATATTACCTGTAGATACTCCAATCTAATATATGCCGAAAGATCATCACCTATCTTTCCAAAGATATGTAGTAAAAGCGTCGCTTTTTTCTGAAGAGGATCAATATCCTCATGCGAGTTCCTGTGCCCAATACTCGTAGAAAAGTGCCTCCTCTGACCTGGAGTGTGATCAGGAGTATGTTGAGTGATTGATGTTGAAACCCGAGTGTCCACTCCAGAGCATGCTGCCAAGACCTCTTCTTTATGGGCTTGAGTGATTGATGTTGAAAACCAAGTGTCCACCATAAATACTGATGTCAAGAGCTCTTTATGGGCTACCATCAGTAACGCACACAATTCAACAGCCTTTCCTTCTTTCAAATATAGTAAGAATTCATTAAAGACATCTGTCGTCTTGAGTACGAGCAATCTTATAGTCTCCAATAAATTCCTCTGTCAACGCAATAGAAATAAGAGCACCATGGGTAAGACTCATAACATTGAAATGTTTGAGAAAAATATCAGTTATGGTTACTTTCTTTTGGGCACCAAAATTAAGGAAATGGATTTCGACCACACAAAAAGAAGGGAAAGGGAAACCAAAACACCGACTAGGAGGGAGTAGTTCTTTTTATCGAAATAAACCTTAAGAACGAGAGCACAAAAAAAAACAACGGGATAAAAAAATGCCACCACAAGCAAAAAAGAAAAGCAACAGAAATCCATTTTTACAAGAGTCACAAATTACAAAGTGGGATAAAAGCTAAAGCTAAAACTAACATTTTCTGGTTTTTTTCCTTCTTTTTTTGTTTTGATGTAGAACACTAGCTTTTTTCAGTAAGAGGTATACGAGGGAATATAAAGGCAATGTGTATTGTAAATTTGTAATGGGTAAAAAGTGTACTATGAAAACAAACTACGTTCTTACACATTAAAATCTGGGAATTTTTTGACAACCATCAAATATGTGGATATGCGGATAAAGAGCAAAAACTAACAATTACTCTTTAGTCTAAATGCATACACACTCAGACATAAATACAAATATGTGGATATGCGGATGTGAATGTGGGGAACTGGGGGTGGGGGACTCTTTGCGTAAATTCATAGTGATTAAACCGCATTTTTTATCAAAAAGAAAAAGTATCAACAAATATTATGATATAGGTGGTTGGTGGGTAAATGAGGCGGGTACGGGTCTAGATTTTCACCCGGTGGGCGGGTATGGGTATGGAAACTTGTACCTGCCACGGATGTGGGGCAGGTTTGGGTATGAGAATTGCTTGGTGGATACAAGTGAGAGGAACCTATATCCACCACCGCCCAGCGCCAATGACATCTATAGTCATCAACAATAAGTTTGTATTTATTGGGCTAGAATTGGTAATATGAGCCAGGAATTAGGGTGGTCATAAACCATTAAAGACCTGTCTAGTCTGCCCCATCTACAAATTTATGCGTCTGACCGCACGAGCATACAAGCGTGTAAAATGGATCAAACTCTACGCAAAACCGATAAGAATACATTGCTAATAAGTCATAGATCTGGAACACCATACAAATTCGTCACGGCAGAGATACACCACAAGATCAATGGCAGACATATTATCCTTCCACTTCTTGATAAGATAATGATCCCTGTGCAAAGAATAGAAGAGCAACAACTATAAGAAGTTAATTGTCAACAACCAAAAAAAAAAAAACAAGTTTAGAGTAACAAAACAATACCGTATACTTGCAAGTGCAACATTGAGTGGCAATGCAGCCTTAATTTTCAATTCATCACAATCTCTTCTGTCGTCAGCCAGAAATCCATTTTCAAGAAACAGGGCAGTTAATTTAGGGTCTCCAAGCTTAGCAGCATTGTGTAAAAAAGACCAACCAACATCAGTCAGGTCTCTAAAAGTAAGGAAAGCGTTAGTCTCGCCAGCGAGTACTGCAGCAGCACAATTAACACTGTCCTCCGAAAACATGACTCTTCTCACAAATTCTGGCAGATTATTCCTACAATCTAGGCTACACAAGGATTCCACTTCATTCACAAGTTTAACAAATTCATATCTGTCATCGACGCTAATGGCATGCCTTAGACAATCGTAAAAATAATCCCCCATGTCTAGCCTCGTATCTCCCATAGGGTTCTTCGGGGGAAAGTAAATACACTGTTCCAATAAATAAAAAAGAAAAAGGCATTAGCGTGTGACCTCAGACATTTGATCAAGATCAAGCAATAGAGCAATGGAAGACTTAACACAATCCTACCATCAGCTTTATGTACTTAGGTGATAGGGTCCTGAAACTAAACACGACTATGGTTTCTCACTATTAGTAGCCCAAAAGAAGAAGGCAAAATCTTAAAGCGTGAGTCCAGACAACATGAATCAGGCATATATCTCATTACCTGGGACTAATATGTACCTAACTAGAACAGAAGTCAACAGACAATGTGTGACCATTACAAACAGATTTTAATGCTTGCAACTGTTGCAAGTGATTTAGATGCTTACCTCAGTAATCATCGACTTTGGACACAATTTCTTCATAAGACGTGTTTCCAGTAGAACTGTTTGCAAAAGAGAAGTTAAGAGATTTCTACCAACGTTCATTTGTTTGTTTGGGTTATTCACTTAAATGTTTTGTCAATAACTGGAAGCTATGGCTGTCAAAATAGTCTCACCTTTATCCCCTAGCCGGAGCCGTGGTGCCCACCTAGTCAATTGCAATTTCCTCATCAGATTAAGAAATAACCTTTATCGACAAGAATGCAAAACAAAAACAAGATAAATATCAACCGAAAACCTCTAGCCAAATTCAATTTTATTTACCTGTGTAAATCCTCTGTGAAGCTGAGTCTGAGATACTGCTCCACATGTAGTTTCGCATTAGACAAAAAGAGAAAAATTAGTATTTAAGCTAAAAGAAGAAAAGAAGCCAACATACCAAAAACAAAATTGAAAAGCAAAGAGAGTAAGTGTCCTTTGGATATCTGCCCTTCTGAGTAAGGCGGAACTAACAAGTTTTAACTACAGAATCACTCGAGAAAACAAATTCCATTCATTTAGCTTATTGAAAACTGATGAGTTGCAACCTATTTGAAAGGGGGCCGGCCACTCATTAAGTGTTCTACATTTCCAAATCTTAGCAGTAGAGGTTGAAGTTATACCATTGTTAGTGCTGTGTACTGTAGGCATATATTCTAAGTTATCACCCTGAGGTAAGGTTTTCCCAAAACTTTTGGAAAGTTGATGCATAGAAATTAGCTTGACTAATTCATAATATATCGTCTGTTTTTACCTTGTTACGAATTAAGAGCTGTTTGAATGGAAGAATTTGGAGGAAATGGCAGGGAACACTTTCGATTATTTGGTAGCAAATATCAAAATAGGTAGAAGAGAAATGGAGGGGGTAAATTAAAACATAAGAAAGATGTGGAGAGGAAACAAGGCTCTTCGGGGTAAAGTAAATAGGCCACTTTAATTTACAAAAATACCAACTAGGCTAACTAGTATGTAACCCTTCATACACATAAGATGATCAAAGGAGAATAAGAGAATGCAACAAACCACCAAATAAGAGACACAACAGACCAACACTATCCTCTCATCAGCAATTATGTACGTCGGTCACAGAGGAAAGCAAGTAAAGATTAACGTTCTCTATTAATGTTGTTGTACTTAAAAAAAGTGAACGAGCACATCATATACTCCCTCCATCCGCATCCATGTTGTCCCCATTTGTACAGGTCGTATTTAAGATTTATGTTGTCAATGGAATGGCGGGGTGTATGTTTCTTAATTAACGACAGTATGGGATGAGGTGGGTATATAACACGAATGCTACTACAACTTCCCCTAGAATGAGGAAAGGGGTGGCAGGAACAAACTCTTTTAGTGATAGATTTGGCAACATCTTTTCAGCAAAAACAAGTTACCAAAACATGTCAAATCAAATGCGAGTCAACACGTGACAGATACATGGCACACAAACTTAATCGTTTAAATCCTTAGAATGTAAAAAGCAAACCAATAGTGAATTAGGTGCTTGCCTCAGAACTGGGCGCGTTTGAACAAATTCTTTCCGCAGGAGCTGTCTCCAACAAATCTGCTTGAAAAATACGGAGTAGATGTTTAGAAACTTCTATGGTCGCTTGTTCTGTTTCCTTTGGGTGTTTGTACAAATAGCAAATTTAGTTATTCACACATTTGTATTGTCAATAATAATTGACTCTTTCACTTTAAAATAAAAAATCACTATTGAAAGCAACGGCTGTCAGAATTATCTCACCTTCATTCCTTCGCGAAAGCTCAGCTGCCAACCTGGTAAATTGCAGATTATAATATCCTCATCAGCTTGAGAAACAATATTTATACAAATAGTGTGGTATCTTACTATTTTGTCGGAAGCTACCTTACTTATATTTTGCCAAACGCTACGTAAGTCACTATTCTGGCAAAGAAAAAAACATTCCGATGTTGACATTTAAGGCTAGTTCACTGGTAGCGCCATTTTTTCTTCATTCGTTCTCTAATTTACTTCATTTTTCCCCATTTTTTATTTTCTCTTCTTTATTCCACTAATTTGTACTCCATCCATCGTATTGATATCTTCCACTTTGAAAGTGACACATTTCTTAAGAAACAAAATAGGAGTAAATTATACAAAAGTAGAGGTTGCATTAGAGAGAAGTTCAATACCAAAATAAGGGAGTAAATTTTTTTCCTTGTTTCATTTTCTCTTCTTTTTTCCACTAACTTGTCTTTTTTTCTAATATAGAGCATATTTTTTATTTCTGAATCTCCTATTAACCAGTTACCACACCCGTTTATCAGAGCTCTATTCTCCCTTACTCCAACCATCAGTCTAGTCTTCTTTTATCAGAGCTCCCAATGTCTTATGTAAATGTCTTTTAAGCACCAACCTTGTTTATCTCTTCTACATACCCTTCGAGAGTCTCCAGATCTTAGACGTTTCCTCGTATCAAAATCGGTAGGTTATCTAATTTTCGTTTCCATTTATCTGCCTCTATTCCTTCTCTACTGTTTCTCCAATAAGGCAGTTGATCTTGTAGGTAGCTATCTTTATACAGAAGAAACAAATAACCAATACTCTATTGCCAATTATAATTATCTTTTATTCTTTACCTATCCAAGTCAGCCGAGACCATATGTGATACATTGTCATTTAGTTGCGATTCCATAAGAAATTTATCGGCGAGCTCAAGTGGAATCACCTCATGCTGTAAAACAATTGTGAAAAAGAGAGAAATTAGTATTTTTATTAAAAGATGCAATAGTCTATAATTACTCTGGATGCAATAGAAAAATAGTAGGAAGAGAAACTGTCATTCAAATCTTTTTCATCAACTCAAAAATATTACGAGTTAAAAATTAGCTGAATTTGCTTTTACTGAATTACGGAGTACAATTTATGAGTCCCTAGCGGATACTCTACCTTTTCTCATCTAAAAGGAAAAGGGAATGATGTAGTCATATACTTTTGTTTGAATTTCAACCAAACTTAGCCAACAACGGCCTAAAGAGACGAGACGCAAGAAACAGACCTCATTGCAGTTAGCCAGTAATACCTGATTCCGAATTTTGAAGAGGAGTATCATGTAACAATGTGAAGTAATAGCAACTAAAAGGCTTGGAAGAAAACAATATGGCATGTTGCATAAGGCTCACCTCAGGTATTAGGCAGCAATACCTCCCACCGGTTCATTACCCGTCAAGTATTATTTTGTCTTTGTTTAATCATTATACCCACTACTGCAATAATTTAGGACTCATATGTATTTCCAAACTCTAATGTTTGATAGATGTTGGACTTTTTTAGCATGAAGTTGTAACTTCTTAATAAAACTATCTCTTAATCACCCTCTTCAAAGCCACCTTAGTTCCACCTCGTGAACCAACCTTTACCACGTAACTAACCACCCTAACTAACGGAATCAGCCTCATAATCCCTTGAAACAACCACCTCTACCTCTTCTCCTACCCATGGCTCACATGAAACACCCGATCTACCCCCAAAGCAACCTTACCCGTTAGAACATCAACCTACTCAGCAGAAAAATAATTCCCACCTCGAACCCCATTTCCGTATCCCGTAAAAAAAAACAATTGAACATGTCACAAAAGAAATCTATATATCTAATTGCATGAGGCAGCTATGCTCAGCTCCTACCCCCGTTTCACACTTAAAACTTTTGTTTTTTTTATTCTTTTCAGCCTTACCACTTAACTAACCACATCCCAACGAACATAATTAACCTCTTTACCCCTTCAAAAACCACCTCCAACCTACCGATTCCCTGCTCCTGCTCCTGCCCCTGGCTCACGTGAAACAACAACTCGTACCACCGAAAAGCGAACCTACCCCTTTGAAAACAAACCTACTCACCAGAACACTAACTCCCTCCCTCCCTTGAAACCCCCTTTCTGTACCTTGTAAAAATCAGTTACAAAAACTATGATTAGATGAAATATTTTTTTACGAGAAATTAGATAGCTTGTGTGATTATAATTTATCAGTATATATTTCTCCTTCATTTCCTTGGTTCACACTTAAGCTTTTGTTTTTGTTCTTCTTGCATAAGTATTGTGATGGGTCATTTTTTTCGAGGGAATATCGAAGTTTTCATATACTATATATAAATACGAATATTAAGAAACAATCTTCTAATTCCAATAGAAAAGTTGGAAAAGGTTGATACTTTAAAATAATAAGTGTACTAATATTAAAAAAAAAAAAAATCTAATTCAAATTGGGAAATTGTAAACAGGGTTACCTAATTCGCTCACCCCCTCCGAATTGCGAATTGATTCGAACGAATTAATTCGTAATTCGATTGCGAATTAATTCTTCCAATTCAATCTTAATTCGGCCAGATGAGCGAATTATATGATTTTGCTAAAAACCAACAAAAAAATCAGGCAAAATTGAAGTATATGCAAGATACGTGATTATTTAGGTACTTTGGAGACTTGTTTAAAGTAATTTTATCAAAAATAAGTATTTTGCTAAAATAATTTTCGTATTTTATTCATTTTGTAGAGTAGGTGAATCGATTTGAGTTAGCGAATTATGGTTTCCTTTGCGACTTGGTTTCAACGAATTACCAAATTTTAAAATAATGTAATTCGCCAGCGAATTGGATTCGGTCAATTGAGCGAATCGCGAATTCGAATTACGAAAGCGAATTGACCGAATTGCGAATCCGGTAACCCTGATTGTAAATAATTAATTATTTACTAATACTAATATAGAAATTGAAAATAATAAATTTTAAAAAATCTTTTCAGTGTGTTTTTGGAGACTACTACTATGTCGATCGAAAAAAGCCTGAACACATATTTATTATTTTTACTGATTACTCTTAATTTGGTGTATGTCATCCCTACATCCTATCACTTGCAACAATGATAGTAGAAGTCAGAAATTATACCTCGACCATTGAAATAGTAGGATTCTCCTTGAGAAAATAGGCCACAAGTCTAAAGGCCTCCAGCATAGATCTCATAACTTCCTTTTTCTCCAAATCTGGTTCTATGCCATGTTGTAACCCAATTAACTTGGCAATTGGGTTACTATATATGTCGTCGCCATCAATCAACAACTTGTCCCATGCAACGATTAGCAACGCAGCCAGCTTAACAAGATTCCTTTCCTCAACACAGCAGACACCTAGAATCATAAGCTGTTTTGTCGTTGACGCTAGCAATTTGATTGTATCCCAAGGCTCCTTCAACTCTTGATGACGGAATAAGGAAAACAGCTTGTATACAGATTCTCCAGAAGAAAAGTCTTTCACAATTTTATGATCGCTACAAAATCAGAGAGAAAAAGCACAAGGAGCGGGTCATGATCCGAAATTTAACCATAAAACCAAGGAAAGATTAGTTAATCAAGTAGGTGGTCGTACCATAAAGCATTTAGTGCTAAGTTAAGTGGAAGTTCCGGAATTACGCCACTGGACTCAATATCCCAAAAACCGGGATCAGCACCGTGTTCTAAAAACAACTTGGTTAACCCAAAGCATAACATTTTAGCAGCGAGCTGTAATGGAGTAGGATTATCTTCGACTTCATCTTCTAGTGGATCAGCTAGCAGTCCACGATTCAAATCCAGCGTCCTTTCCAATCCAGTTTCGCCATTAAGCAATGCAGTCGCGCAGCGAATGGCACGACGAAAAATTAGCAACTTCAACAGTCTGGTCTCGAATTCGAAATATTCAGAAGAAGTATAGGAATCAAAATTTTGGGCTTTGAGATAAGAGACAAACGCTTGCTTAATATCAGTACGAATGAAGAATTCGAGTTGTAAACCGACTCCGAAATCGTCTGTTTGGGTTTCAAGTAAGGATATAAATTCATGCCCACTAACACTACTGGCACTACTATACGCAGCAGGTTCAACGATATCCCGCTCCTGAAACAATCAAACACAATTAAATCGGAAAATTATAAAACTAATTATTTTACAATTAAAATAACTACATTGAATCCGGAAGTTTGTTTCCGTCTCAGTCATTATTTTACACGTAAGATTAATGAGGGGTTATTTTAATAAAAGGTAAACATGGGATTTCTAACAATCAATTCTATAAGTTTTTATATAAAGAGAAAGAAATAATAAATAAAAAGCGAGACTATAACTTACGAAGTCGATAAATTCTTCCATGGTTTTTTGGTTTTGACAGACGAGTTCAAGGGAACAAGAGAAGGTAAGGACCAAGGAGGAGGAGATGAAGCAGGAGACGGCCGCGGAGGATTCTACGGCTACAAATTTAACCGGGGAAGTGGCAAATAAACCTCATACGTTTGACACTATGTGCATATTAACTCCATGTCTTTCTATTAGTGTAAATTAACCCAACACTTATACTTCATGTGCAATTAAGCCCAATTAAATATATTCAGGTCATTTTTTTGCCGGAAAAACATGACATGGCACCGGAAAGATGACCAAGACTAACTTAAATAATTAAAAAAAAAAAAAAGGAAAACTCATCTTCTTTCCTTTTTTTCTAATTGATTTTTAATTGTAAATCAGTAATTATATTATGCTTTTATGATTTCTACTCATAATTCAATCGACATTCCTGTCAAACGATCAATTTTGAAACTCGGATTGCTAAATTTTCAATTGAACACACTTGATTTAGAGTAGAGCTGATCAAGTGCCGGCCCGCTAAAATAGCGGGCTTGGACAAGAAAAATCAAAAAATAAATGGGTAGCGGACAACAAAACTAGGCCCGCTAGAATAAATGGGCGGGCTTGGACTAAACAAAATTGCCCATAGACGGCCCGCTAGGCCCGCTATTAAAAGTCCTGAAACCCTTAATCCTCCACCATTCTATGATCATTTCATTTACAATTTTTACACTCTAAATTAATTACGTAATGCAAATAAATGCTTATGCTTTAGTGCTTTACGTATAAGTGGAAGATTGTTGGTATTTAGTCACCTACACTTGTCGTATAAAGATTCGCCCGAGAATGGACATGCTACATTTCTACAGAGATTGTTGTATAAAGATAAAATGTACAGTAGCTTTCAAGTATCTATATAGAAGTGTGTGTAACCGCCAACAATGCCGCACAAAGACTATGGCAAAAATGAACTTTTGATATTTGTATGAGAATATCGTCAAACTTTTTTTTTTTTCCAAAATCTACTAAACTTATCTTTCGAAAATTAGTAGATTTTATTAAGTGTAAGTTTTAAAAGACAATTATTAAGTTTTTGTGGGTGTAGCTATAATAAACTTGTGTTTTAAAAAAAAAAGCTAATTTTTGTATTTCATTCTAGCCGGGCCCGCGGGCCGGCCCGCTTTCTTGGAGTGGGCGGGTACGGGCATTGAAAATTGGCCCGCTTAGCGGGCTTGGGCTATGAAATAAGGCCCGACGGGCACTTTTTTAGTAGTTGGGCCCGGCCCGTGTCCGCCAGAACAAGAATTAAGCCATGTTCTTTTGGACTTAATTTCAGTTCCATTCAGTTCAGCTCAGTTCGGTTCAGTTCAGTTCAACTCTTCTATTCACAAATTAAGTCTTATTTCAGTTAAGTTCAATTCATCTCCAATAAATTTAGTTCAGTTCAGTTCAGACAATTTCAATCCAAAAGAAAGAACAAAGCCTTAATACCCGTAGAATGGGAAATATAGCAAATCACCCTCATAAGTTTGATAGCATGTGCAATCAAGCCCCTTAACTTATAAATGTAGCAAATCAACCCCATAAGTTTCTCTTAATGTGCAATTAACCACATATCTATTTTTTAGAATAAAATTTGCAAACTAAATATTTTTTAATTATTGATTATATTTTAATTATAAAATTCTTGATTATTAAAATTAATTTTTTTTTTTTTGGGTGAAAAAATTCATAATATGAGAACGTATGAGAATTGTTGATGATGTTTCAATGAAAAGTTACATGACCAAATTTTTTTTATACTAAAATTGTTTCGCATTTTCGTTGAATATGTAAATATTATATTGAATTAATTAAGAAATATATTTATAATTGTTTTTATATTAGAAAACAATAGGTTTTAGTTAATAAAAATGGTAAAAACTTGATTTGTGCTTAATTGCACATTTTTGGAAAGTTATAGGGATAATTTGTTACAAATGAAACATAAGGAGCTGATTTGCACATAGTTCATAAGTTATGGGGGTAATTTGCTACATCCCCGTAGAATATAAGATGAAACTCGAAAATAGAACATGTTGTTCCGACTCCCAAGAATCGAGCATAAAACAAAGCAATAAAAAAGTAGAACAAAAGTAATGTGGGAACAAAACAATGGACCATATTGGTGGTTGTATTATTAAATCCATTATTGCATGGAATCATCAAACTCATAACTCATGGAACTTGTTTAGTTACACAGTTACACTTTGTATATCAAATAAAACGACGAGTCAATGCAAAATTAAAACACCAAATTTGTACTAAAAACCTTCCAAATTCTCTTCCATTTTTGTCCCCAAAATCCTCTTTTATAATAATCTTCCATTAAAAACCATGTCTATTAATCTCCTATATCATCGCCATTTTTAATCAATTCTTCTTATTCTTCACAAAAATGGAGCCTTACCGCCCTCTATTAGATTTCAGCTCGCCGGCGAACGGCGGCGGTGGAGACGGTGGGGGAGGAGGTGGTGGAGGGAATGTTAGTGAGTGGGGTGTGTTCAGTGAAGGGGAAGATATCATGGGGTTGTTGTTAGGTGATGTGGGTAGTGGGGGAAATGACAGTTTTGCCCTTGGTGAAGGAATAAAGGTGAAGTCAGGGGAAGGAGGAAATGACGGTTCTGCCCCTGGTGGTGGTTTAAGCGAGGGGAGAAAAGATTCAAACGTTGGGGGAATTGGAGGAGGAGAAGAAATGGCGGGTCAGGGGCAAAAAAGGAAAAGAGGGAGGCCTAAAGGGTCTAAGACTAAGAAAAGTGTGATTAAGGGTGGTGGTGGAGGGGTTGAAGTTCAGGGGCAATTTGGGGATTTGGGTAATGGTGAGAATTTGAAGGAGGTGGGTTTTGTGGGTGGTGGTAATGGGAAAGGAATTGAGATTCAGGAGCAAATTGGAATTTTAGGTGGAGTTAATGGTGGTGGAATTGAAATTCAGGGTCAAAATGGTAATTTGGGTGTTGGTGAGAATGTGAAGGGGGGTTTAGTGGGTGGAGGTAATGGTGAAGGAATTGAATTTCAGGGGCAAAATGGTAATTTGGGCTGTGTGGGTGGAGATAATGGTGGTGAAGGGGTTGGATTTCAGGGGCAAAATGGGAATTTGGATGGTGGTGAGGGTGTGAATGAGGGTGGTGTGATTGTGGAAGGTAAAGGAAATGGATTTCAGGATGTTAGTAAGAGGGTTAGGCAGTTGTTTGAGTCTGATAGTGAGCAAGATGAGGCTTTTGAGGGTAAAAGCGGAATTGTTGTCGTTGGAAATGGGGAAAAGGATGAGAATCTGTGTCGTGGAGGCGAGGTGGCTGTTGTTTCAGAGGGTGGTAATGAGGTGGTGACTGCAAAGAAGAAGATAGGGCGGCCAAAGGGGTCGAAAAACAAGCCGAAAGTGAGTTGTGGTGAGGTTAGTGGAGGGCAGCCAAAGGGGTCGAAGAATAAGTCGAAAGTGAGTTGTGATGAGGTTAGTGGAGAGCGGCCAAAGGGGCCGAAGAATAAGCCAGAAGTGAATTGTGGTGAGGTTAGTGGTGTAGGGTTGAGTCGCGAGGGTAGTCCAAGTGGTAGGAGGGAAGGGGAAGGGGAAGGGGTTATTATTTGTGGATTGATGGCGGCTGGTTCTTACAATGAGGGTAGAAAATGGGGTGGGAGTCGAAATGGCTGGCTTACGTGTTTGAAGAAGAGAAAGAAGGCTGGGGAGGATGGGAAAGGGATCGTGAAGGAGGCAGAGAGGATAAGTGAAGCTAGAAGTGACTCGAAAGTGTGTGAAGGTGGTGAGGTTTGTGATAAAGGATATATCAATGGTTGGGAATTGATTGTTTCTCCTAATGTGAGTGAAATCGGGGTTGTTACTCCTGATGAGGCTGGAGAAGTTACCGAGAAGAATAATGGTAGGATCAAGGGTTTAAAGAAGAGAAAGACGAAGATTATGGAGGATGCTTACAGTGGAGAGAAGCTTGAGGAAAAGGTAAAGAGGCGAGGACGACCCAAGGGTTCAAAAAATAAGGCAAAGGGTGATATAGTGTTGAGCAATGGGGTTAGTACAGATTTTGGGAAGGTTGATGATGGAGCCAATGCTAGTGGTTGTGAATTGACGGTTTTTGATTTCCCCACTGAGGAGGGAGAAGGGGATGATTCGAATAAAATGAGCTCAAAAGAAAATGGTATTATGGAGGTTGCTGAGACTGTGGAAGGGTTTGGAAAGGAGATAAATAAGCGTGGGCGTCCCAAGGGTTTTATTAATAGTAAGGCTATGGTTGTAGCTGCTGTGAGAGGGGTTGAGTTGGAAAATAAGGTAAAGAGGCGTGGGCGGCCCAAGGGTTCAAAGAATAGGAAGGGTATGCTTGTATCTACCGAGAGAGGGGTAGAGCTGGAAAAGAAGGTAGAGAGGCATGGACTGCCCAAGCGCTCGAAGAAGATGAAATCTGAGAGGGCTATAGAAGGTGCATTGGAACAAGCAAGTGAGGCTGTTGGTAGTGAAATGGTTCAGAGTGGTAACAACGATCTTGGAAAGCTTGATGGTTCAACTGAAAAGCTAGTTTTTGAAGACGGTGGTAATGAGACAGATGTTAAGTTGGTTAATACAGTTAAAACTCATTTTCCCCGGAGAAAGAAGCGTGGGCGGCCTAAAGGAAAGAAAAACAAAAGAGTGATTCTTGTTGGTGGGGTACTTCATAAAGTTGTAAGCTCAGGGGCTGGGAAAAGTAGGTTGATTGTGGAGAAGGATACGGCAAGCTTTGTTGCATTTCCTCTGGAGTCTAGACGTTGTCAAGTCGATGATACTAAGAAACTGCTTAGAACAAAAGTTGAAAAGCTGAGGCCTAGGAGAAAGGCTGCTAACTACCAAATGGGAGCAAATGATACGCCCGAGGTAAAACTTCCTGGAAAAATGATTGTTACTTTGTTTGGTGTATATTAATGTGCAGGGTTTAGGAGGTTTAGAGGGAGGACTATGGAAATTAGATGGTTATGATAGTTTATTAGTTTACATCTTTAGCTCTCATGATAGTTTTTTTTTTTTTTCATTGCAAGTTCATAGCTTTGGATTGTTATGTAGGACTGGTAAAGAACCGGATAAGATATAGCTATGAAAACAGTCTTTATGGAAGATATCTGTGGATCGATCATGAAAGACCTGCGGATATGTTAACTACTGAAAGTAAGATGTTTGGTTAATGACTATGACTGACTCTGAAAAAGTTGATGGCAATTGGCAATCCAGCTTGTGAAAACTATTTTTTCGTCATACCAGATGGCTAAGATTCACGAAAAGTTGAGAACCCATGTCTCTGAAATCATTATTCTTAGTTTCATTTGTTGGAATAAAGCAAAATGACTCAAACTCTCTACGCTTTGTGTATCATGAAATGCATTGTGATGCAATTTTAGCTAGCGGCCTATTTGTTTTTTTTTTTAAACACAAGGGTAAGGCTTTCCCTTACCTGTAACAAGCGGGAGCTATTCAGGCATTTGGGTAATGCTATTTTTGCCATGATGCAGTTTGGTGATAGGCATGAAACTAGACTGAATACTGCCGTTCATGTTCTTTAGCTAGGTTGTTATTTTTCTCATGTTCAAGTTGAAAGTATGTAGCTATATATCGAGTACAAGGCCACGACTTGGATTGTAGTTATTCTGATAAGATATATTGTTCAGGAAGTCAACGCGTTGAAAAAAGAGCAAGCTTCGATGTGTCATCAGTGCCAAAATTGTGATAAAGATAAAGATGATGTTGTCTCCTGCTTACATTGCAAAAAGAAACGTTACTGCTACCAGTGCCTTGAAAAATGGTAATGTACTATAAACTGGAGTATGTCTTTATTTTTCAAGTGAAAAATCATGTTAGCTTATCATAATGAAAAATTCGTTGTTTCTATTGAAGGGATTTCTTAGATACTAAGTACTAGATAATTCTCGTAGTTACTATAGAAGTTAGTTTACCTAGCCTATTTATTTATCTATAATCATTTGAATAAGTAAGCATGTCATTTTGATAAAAAATTTTTATTTGTTGTTGAGATTATTTGAATCTTAACGTTTTGCGGCTGCCATTGTTGATCGACTAGTTTAATTCTGTCTCAAAATAAAGCACAATGAATCAGGTATCCTGGAAAAACAATGAAGGAAGTGCAGGAGGCATGTCCTTTTTGTCGTGGCAACTGCAATTGTAGATACTGTCTCCAGGATAGCCTAGTTTTGGAGGTGCAAGCACTTCTTCTGCTCTTTGTCTCTTCATTTCATAATTTTGCTACTAATTTTGTACGAGAGTGTGACACATGATAAGTTTGATGTTTATAGGCCAGTTGTAAAGGAACTAACAGTAAGGCCAAGTTAGAGAGATTACTTTACTTGATGTGGAAAATCAACCCCCTTCTAAGACACATACAAGAGGAACAGAAATTCGAGTTAGATGAAGAAGCTAGAATACTAGGTATATTCTTCTGCCAATTCTTAATCTATATCGAAGCAATGTGTTGTGATGAGACATGCTTAGGGACACAGTTGAGAAAAGAAAGAAAGCATTGTGATAGATTGATCTAGTTCTTGTTTAATGGTCCATTTAATCCACGTATTGAGTTATCTTTATTTATTTTCGCTTAATGTGCAGGCAAACCTATTAAAGAAGAGGAGATAAGGAAGAGTAGTCTTGATGTGGATGACAGAGTATACTGGTATGTGCGCTTGCTGGTTAAAAATTAATTAAGCGCCTTGATGTAGTTTTGTATACGATGTGTTCTGATAGTTTTGAAGATAATCTTACTGTTACTGCAGCTTGACAGAATAGCCTTTCACTTTTCCTCCTTTCTTAATTAGTACATATGCCCATGTCTTGCCTGACCCTCTACGGCCTCTTCTTTTTCCTGCAAGTGTTCCTTAATTCTTTTTGGTTAGATGTCTCAACTGACAACACACATTTACAATCTCAATTGACAGCGATAATTGCAGTACTTCCATTGTAAATGTGCATCGAAGCTGCCCCAATCCTGTTTGCTCTTATGATCTGTGTCTATCCTGTTGTCAAGAACTAAGAGAAGGTTCAGTATCTGATGGCATTGAAGCTGACTCTTCATGCCAAAGTGTAAGGGAAGATTTGTCGTTTCATACTACGACAGTTAAGGATGAGCTTCATGATGTTTATAAATCAAGGAACACTCCAGAATCTGTAGTTGGGAAGTGTCTACCCAGTAGATTTTGTTGGAAAACCTCCATAGATGGCAGAATTCCTTGTCCTTCAAAAGAATTTGGTGGTTGTGGCCTTCACATGCTAGAACTGAGACGAATCTTCGATCCCGATTGGGTAGGTAACCTGATAAAAAGCATCGTTGAGGTCACCACTGATTTTAATTTTGCTGACAACGATACTGATCTGGAGTGTCACTTTTGCCCAAAAACATTGTCTTCGGGTGTTGAAGGAAGATCTCAAGAAACAAGAAAGGCAGCTTCAAGGGACGAAATGCATGATAACTTTCTTTACTGTCCAAGTGCTATGGACATTGATGAAGTTCAAATTGATCATTTTCAAAGGCATTGGAGGCGAGGTGAACCTGTAATTGTCAGAGATGTTTTAAAAAAAGCTTCCGGTTTGAGTTGGGAGCCAATGGTTATGTTCAGGGCTTTCAGAGGAGCCAAAAAGATACTCAAGGAAGAAACTCTTGATGTTAAGGCAATTGATTGTTTGGACTGGTGTGAGGTACGTGAAATGCTTTCAAGGTACGATGATGGTTTTGAAAGTGTGATATGATATTGTAGCTGCACCCTTTTTCACTTTTGGAAAATTATGGATCACAATATCACTTACAGTATATGATACTCCGTATATGTTACTTCCTCCAATCTACATATGATGTTTTTGTTTTTCAAGGCGAGTCTTCGACTTTTATTTTTACAAAAATATTTTTTCCAAATGTAATAAAATTATGCCATTAGATTCCCTGCAAAAAGAGCTTTTGTATGAGATTTATTGAAGAGAGGAGTGGGTGTCTCAAAATGTAAGAATGACAAAAAAAAATAGAGGGGAGTATATTGTAAAGTATGCCGATAGACTGTAGATGTACTAACTGAAGGTGGTAAATCTATATAATCTACTGGCGGAGTTATTGTGACATAGGAGTACATTACTTGAGTTGCATGTCTCTTCAATGGGGCGTTCTTACTATCTCTTTCCCCTTACTGTGTAAAATTTACTGTCAGTGAGCTTGATCAAATGACTGTCTTTTCAGAATCGTAGCCCCTTTTGGAATTCAGAATTTAGTTGTAGAACCAAATGTTCTGAAAATTTGTTCCTCTCTGCCACTCCTTGAAATTTTTATTTACAGTTTTGTGCTTGATAATAACTACAATAATCAATTAATATTAGAGTTCATCGTGTATGCCTTTTTATAGCCGTTAAACGGTTAACCACAACCTCTATCTCCATTTTTTGTAGGTGGAGATTGATATATATCACTTTTTTAAGGGTTACGTTGAAGGTCGCTTACACAGTAATGGTTGGCCAGAGATTTTAAAACTGAAGGATTGGCCTGCTTCAAATTCCTTTGGAGAATGCATGCCAAGACATAATTCTGAGTTCTTAATGATGCTTCCCTATAGTGATTATACTCATCCTGAATCTGGTATCCTCAATCTTACTTCGAAGATTCCTGATGGTGCTCCAAAGCCAGATTTGGGACCCAAAACATATATTGCATATGGGCATAAGGAAGAGCTTGGCGATGGTGATTCAGTGACAAAGTTGCATTGTGATATATCTGATGCGGTAATTATTTATTTCCGATTTCTGACATTCTCAGATAAATGTCCCATTTTCTTTTTCTGTGCACAAATTGCCTTCTGTCGATATGTGCAGAATCCCTCAAAATTGATATTGATATTTGATTATCAACCTTTTTAGTTCTGCCATAACAAAACATAGAAAAACAGGTCAGGACTCAGGAAGGATGTTCTCACAAATGTTACAAAGTACACTTGGATTGCCGAACTGAATCATTTTTTTGGTTCTTCAAGATGGCTAAATGATGTCAGACCTGAAGTCATAGGCCAATTTTAATTCATGATTGAAATTAAAATTTTATACTTAAATACCTTTGTGGATTTTTCCATTTTTCTATGGAGCCAAGGATTCGTTACTCTCTTTGGTTCCGGATTATGATGGAATAAAGCAAAATGGCTCACTAAAGTGACGGTGCTTCTTTGTATTGTTAATTTCCAGTCATCCGATGTAGTTTTCGACGCAAATTTTCATCTTGGGTCATTCGGAAACAATCTATTTCTTGTATGGGAATTTGTGAAATTCAAATGGACAAATCACTGTTACCGAACAAAATGCATTTCAGCAAGATTATGCAACATGCAGTAATATTCTCTTGTCCAGTGACTTGTATTTTTCTCTTCGTAGGTTAATGTGTTGATGCATACAACATCAGTTGATGACTCATGGAAGCAAAAGAGTATACACAAGCTGAAAGGAGAAAAAGTAACTGAAGTATCTTCTTCTTCACCAAGTTGTAGAACTGATGCTCCACAAAAATCGGATGTTGGTTGTAGTTCTGCTATTGATGAAGAACTTTCGTGGGCCGGAGAAGCTGATTATGCAAATAATCAAAGCTGTGCTTCAGAAGTTCCGAACTTCAGTGGACAGCAGGATTCAGCGTTTGAACAGAACGGCTTAGATGGAAATAAGGCCTATGGAGGCGCTGTATGGGACATATTCCGAAGGGAAGATGTTCCTAAAATTGTAGAATATTTGAGAAAACATCATCAGGAGTTTCGCCACATCAATAAACTTCCTATCAAATCTGTAAGCTTTGTGGGCCTGTAGGACTCATTCTGAATTCTCTTCTTTAAAGGATATAATTAAATTACACATCATGTGTAGGTGGGGGCTGTGTCAATAAGCAAACTATATAACCAAAACTATGTCACGCGTTCTTGAATGTGAAAGACCACTTATAAACAAATGGCTGGGTTACGTTTTATGACCTGAAAGCCACTGTAATGAACGGTTTAACCTTGTCGGTAGACGGTACATGTGTAGCTGTTTATATTTGTTTTCTTAGTTGTGAACTTTCGCCTTTTATGTATTTAGGTCATTCATCCTATTCATGATCAAACCTTCTATTTGAGTGAGAAGCATAAGAAACAGCTGAAGGAAGAGTTTGGTAAGTATATTTTTTGCTTACTATGGTTGCTGCTTCTGCCAACAGTTGCATCACACTTCTTAATTCTGACAGATATTTTTGTTGATGTAGATGTTGAACCTTGGACATTTGAGCAACATCTTGGTGAGGCTGTTTTCATTCCCGCTGGTTGTCCACATCAAGTGAGAAATAGACTCGTAAGTTCCTCCATAATATCCACAAAACAGACCTTTGTCATTGTTATTTATGAGTATAAGTCTTGCATGTCCACTAAAGAGTCTTTCTCCCCTGCGCCGAAAATGGAAAATTCTGTATAGAGTGCGATGTTGTGTTCCAGAAATTCTTCTAGTAGCATCTTTGTTTACATGTTTGAAAGAAACTTTGTTTGTGACAGCATTAACAAAAATATTTCCTACTGCCTAGTCTTATAAAATTGAATTGTTAGTTTGTTAATTGTTACGTTGTAGGATTGTAGAACCTCGTTTGGATTCTACTCAAGATCCAAAAAACTTAAGTATCACCTAAGATCAGATTGGTCATGACTCTCTGAATCATAAGATTTTACTATCTAGTTCAGGATTTTGTCAGCAAATGAAGCGGGTTGAGTCCTTGAGTGATTGGTATAATGGATCAACTGTATGTAACACCTTGAATATGTTATTAGCCTTTTATTTTATATATATGCGTGTTAGTTTAAACTTTAAGGTTGTGTTTGGATTGGGGATTTGGAGAGAAAGGGAGGGGAGGGATTTGGAGGGATGCGAATTCCTTTGTTTGGTTAGCCAAATGGAGGTGGACTGGTGGAGGGATAAGGGATTTGGAGGGGAACGGAATTGGATCCCTCCATTTCCCTCCAAGGCAATTTATTTCCCCTCCAACAAAGGAATGATTTGGAGGAAAATCTCACTCTCCATCATCCCTCCCGTCCTTTTTCCCTTCTGTCTTCCCCCCTGCCCTCCTTTCCTCCATTTTTGTATCGAAACAAGGCCTAACGTCCTTAATGTTAAGAGTTTTGCTATGGTCATGGACCAATGCCCTTAAAGATACTCACCAATATTTGCACCCAAAGGAGAGTGAATTTTCCTCTAGACAAAACCTCTTTTGAGCTTTCTTGGATTGTTGCTACCTCTGGATGTCGCATTTTGTGCTTACAGTCTTACACTTACCTTGCTTTAAAGTTCAATTGTACAAATTTTCATGCCGATGTGCGCATTTTATTCCAATTTCCTAGGATATAGTAATGGTCTCATTCACCTATTGGTATCTTTGAGAACATTCAGTACTTGACCAGTTGAGCTTTTTTGTTTCGACTTTTGAGTCTGCTTAACATGGATATGGTCTGTGATTCTTTAAGTTTCCTTTTCTCTATTTGGATTTTCTCAATTTTCTTCGGAAAGCAGAAATTTAGTAACAACTGAATTAAAAATTTATTCTTTTGTTCACAACTGTCCATATGAAGAACTGATGAAAAAAAAATTGTCTGCAGTCATGCATCAAAGTAGCGCTGGACTTTGTGTCACCTGAGAATGTCGAGCAATGTATTCAGTTGACAGAAGAGTTCCGTTTGCTACCAAAAAACCATAGATCTAAGGAAGACAAATTGGAGGTTTGTGGATATTATCTCTCTTCCTTAAAACATGCGGAGTACTTAAAAAACCTTTCTTGGCTGATCTCTGTACTATTGTATAACGCAACGACTTGCAGTCGCAGACCCAAAATGGCGTATTTGGAACAATATTTCCATCCGAACTCTTAGTATAGTTACCTTGATGTGAATTTTCACTTGTGATTAACACAAGAAGGTTAAAGTTTTAATCCATTTTCTGTAGGTAAAGAAGATGGCGATTTATGCAGCAAGTGCTGCCCTGAATGAAGCCCGAGAATTGATGACGGATCCTGAGCTAGGTTTTACTCAGATGGCAAGGCCAAACTAGAATTTTTTCTTGGTCAGATTAGCTTAATTTTACCCTTCAATTTATCTAGCATTCACCTTACCAACATTATATACATTGATGTGATTCAGGTAACAACATTGTTACCATTTGACTGGGTTTATTTTTGCCATGAGCACATTGAGCATGTCGACGGGTATTTTGTGTATGTGGTAGAGAAATTGTTCAATGTCATATATACATTTGATTGGATATCCATTGTAATATACGGAGTAATTAATATTGGATGTCCTGAATGAATTCTTTCATGATGTAATAAATGGCCAGTCGCGGTGTTTTTTTGTTGCCCATTGCCGTTTTCATTTTTTTCCCGGGGCGGTCTGGATATAACATCTATGTTGTTTTGTACGGAAAGTGCTGCATTTTTCCGACCTTCATCCCTTCTTCATGCTGAGATGCAAAGATAACTCTGGAGTCTGGAGTCTGGACCATCATCTTTTATGTTTTTCTTTTGTGGAGATTGCTGTTGAAATAGTTTTAACATGGACCATGGACCGATTCTAAATACATGCTGCGAAAGTCGACACTGAATTTCTAATATTGTTTTACAAATATTACTAATCTTAATTCCTTGTAAAATGGTACGAGTATGCAATTCAAACCTTTTTAATTGTCAATTTTTTTAAAAATATGATTTTACTTTCTCTATGAAGCCCAATTAAGATTCGGGTGATGCTCATTCATGACATGATTTACTCAATCATTGATTCATTGACGTAAATGATTATTATACCCTTGTCATTTTTACCTCTCATTTCCATTTTTTTTTAAAATCCTCTCAAATTGCAATCCAACTCTGTCAAACCACCAGGCTCCTTCATTGCCGCCCCACCGACTCCGCACCGACCACATGCAGCTGCACTGACCATCTGCAAATTTATGAATCACGAGTAGTTTATCCTTGCCCCATTTTAGTTTCCTATACATGCAATAATAGATGAGAACAAAGTGCGAAAGCCGGTCGAAAGCAAAATTGGATGAGGATCTCAACATGAAAGCAGAATTGAAGGATCTCAAACACTAATTTATTAGTTTAGTTAATTTAATACCTAATTTGATAAAGTAAAGAACTATTACTTGATCGACATGAAAATTCGTGTCCATAACTGATTTATCGATGAATTTGATTAATTTTGTGAGGAAGAAAATTAGAGAGGTTTGCCCTTTGGGTGTCTTAAAAGATGTGCCAGTTAGAGTAGGGAAATATTTTATTCCATGTGACTTTGTTGTGACTTGTGATGGATATGGCTGCGGATTCCCGAGTACCTATTATTCTTGGACGACATTTCCTAAACACCGTTGGGGCACTCATAGATATTAGGGGAGGGTAGTCTTATTTTTCGTATTGGGGATGACACCATCACTTTTAGTCTTGACAAAGCATCGCGCCCTCCTAACTTAAAAGCTTCTTGTCATATGATTACTGCTCTTGATCCTTCTATTGATGCTTGTCTTGCTATGTGTTTTGACAGGAATACATTTGACGCTCCTACTATTGCGTCAACTCCATAGAGCAAGGAAGTGGATGAGATCGAGAAGTTGATTTATGGAGATGAGCCTCCTCTTAAGTTGGATTACAACAATGAGGAAAGTGTTGATTTGGAGGCCGAGTTGGATGCTTTGGAAGCCGAAATTTTTAAAGAAGAGGTCATTAAAGTGGAGCAAGCTCATATGGTGGATGCCATAGCACATATTCCACCCTTGGTTGATGACATGAAGAGTAATGAGCAACCATGCTCTTATTTTGCATTAGACTTCGAGTTTGCCTGTTGTTTGGCGTACAACATAGCTGATGATCGTGGAATGCGTGGATGGTCGCTTATCTTCCCCTATCCTTGTAACATCCCAAGTGTTTGATAAATATACTTTGACAATATATTATAGAGTATTTTGTCAAACATTACCTACAATAAATATTCAACATTGATTCCCGACTTGAGATGCGGGGAGAGCTAGCTGATCAGAAATCAGGTGGTATGTCCAAATACCTAATCCTCTTATCACACTCAAGTCATGAATCAATGTTGACTCTTGGATTGTCAACAAGCGTGGGTTGACTTTTCAAGTTGGGTTGTTGCAAGAAGTCCGGAGGATGGGAAATTAATATTTGCTATGCATGCTTTCTTTGATCTTTCCCTTTTGTTGCCTCTCAGAATTTCAAAGCCAAAAATGCTTGATATGAATGTGATTGAAACCGCTGGTCTAAGCTTTGCAACAGTGATTGCTGATGATAACCAAATGGTAGATTCGCTTTTCCTGACCGATTCCATTTATGCTGAAGGACTCTTATGTCGCAATCATAGAAACAAATTTGGAAGCCCATCCCTCTTGTTCTTCTTCGGCATATCCTTAAAGTTTATATCGGCAAATTAAAATCGCTTATTTTCACATTTTCATGCTTGAGTAGTGACTTTGGTAGTGCTTAACAAAAAAAAATCTAAACTTTAGGTAGTGTGATGAGTCACATTTATATACATTAATATGCCTCCCCTTAGTTGCTTTTGATACGGTTTTCGTGCTAGAATACGCTATTTATATGTCATTTATGCTAGAATGAGACACTACAAAAAGAAACAAAACAGGCGACCGATTTTGGCGACTGAAGTCAGTCGCTAATTACATTTTAGCGACTGACTTCAGTCGCTAAACACCCGTCGCAGACCTTAGTCGCCTTTTCATATTTTAGCGACTAAATTCAGTCGCTAAATTTAGCGACTGCAGTTTCAGTCGCTAAAATAGACAATTAGCGACCGATATGGTAGTCGCCAAATTGGCGACTGGTTTTCAGTCGCTAAAGTGAAATTTCAGTCGCTAATCTTGACGACCCAATCATTCAGGGAAGCTCTTTAGCGACTGATTTGTGGTCGCTAAAATGCAAATCAGTCGCT